>OZ020300.1:5133513-5326013 GCA_963971205.1 Aethes cnicana | reverse complement strand
TGAACGTAATCTGCACACTAAAATATTATCTTATACAAATGCGTGCGAGAGTGCACGTTCCGACCTGTTTTGCTAGGTAAGCCGCGCACGTTCGCCGCGGGCGGGGTGAGGTAACTTGTGTTGGTGCGGGGCGGAGCGTGTCGCTACTGGTATAACGCCTAGTACCTATTAAATATCTACTGTGGCTTAGTTGACCGACTGTATGGTTTGTTAGACTGTGCTCTGAATCACTGGCGCGGAAGACGCGGTTCCATCAAATGTTTGTTGAGGTGGGCTCATCAGTCTTATTGGTTTATCTGATTTAACGAGGTAATATTTGCGCGCCTGTTTTTTTTGATATATCAATCTGCCAAGACTAGTCGCCGGAAGCGCAGTACCTACCTTTTCTTGAGGCGTTTCGCCCAAAAACATGTGGAAAAATTATTTACCTTCCACCGTCTTTTCCAATGCGAAATAAGATAAACGCCGCGCGCCGTAACTTGGATACATTTAGTCATGAAGGCTTTCTTTGATTAAATGTCAACCTTCTTGCTTATAATGTCTTAAAAGTTCATGGTTTTTATGTACATAGTATGATAGGCAAACGAGCACGCAGGCCACCTGATGGTAAGCGGTCACTGCGGCCCATGGACACCGAAATCATAAGATCTCGATTTCGTTGCTTACCCTGAGGTGAGGCCTAAGCTGGAATTCCTCTGCGCCAGTAATTTCACCGGCTGCCGTAACCCGCTTACCGGATACAACAGTGCTCATACTGCTATTTGACGTCAGGTTAGCGGTCAACCGCTAACCTATAAATAAATATTATGATGGGGGTACGAACCCGGACCGTCCTAGCACCAGGTCACCACATCAAATCGACATCATCATAGTGTTTATCAATAGAGCCTTGAGCCGTTAATTGCTATAAACTATTGTTCCAGGGAGCGTCCACCCGATGTTCACCGTGACCACACATCCTTCTTACTCCTCGCACGAGCTCTGCCTCGGCAGGACGGAGACCAGCCCGAGTCACAGCCAGGTGTCCAGGAACTCCAGCAGAAAGAGCAGCAACTCGCTCCGGGTCAACCAGTCCACCAAGATCGAAGGTACATCTGGAAACATGGGTTTATAGCTATTGGGCGCACCGACTGTAATAGGTAAGTAGCTAATAGAATTTAGTTCTGCGGTCATTGATTGCCTCCAAGTGTGCTAAGGACGTTTATTTGCGATCTCCATTCCTAGAGCTTGTCTAGGGTCGCCTTAGATGAGTCTTGCTTCATCAAAACACATTTCGCTGCGAGTCAAGCTGTCCACTAAGATCGAAAGTCGGTGTCTGAAAAGATCCTGAAAGGTGGTTGCTTTCGTCTTCTGGAGCGTGGTGTTTACTCTTCATCGATAGTCAACTTCTCGTGACTAAACAATCTGATCATCCGTCGTACTTCTCGCACGAGCTATGTCTCGGTGGGACGGAGTCCAGTCAGAGTCACTGCCAGGAGTCCAGGAACTCCAGCAGAAAGAGCAGCAACTGGTCAAATTGGATGATTTTCTGATGTGATCAGTATGTTGGTGAGCTACGAATTTTTAATATTCTGGACCCATGCTGATACTGCTAATTATTAGGGACATTTCCTAAATTCTACTCATAAAGTATGATCAAGAAGAATAAAAAGGGTTTTTCTTTTAGACTTCAAGCACCTCATGCGACGGTCTTCGACACTAGAAGTCCACACTGCCAGAGTTTCGCTGAAGGACATCGTCTGCTACCTGTCCCTACTGGAGGCTGGTAGACCTGAGGATAAACTGGAGTGTGAGTATGATCACACCGATATAATAATCATACAGGAGAATTATTCGAGTCCATACAAAGGGATAAAGGATTTCCCAAATCCCAAATAAGGATAGGCAGCCTCCCAAAATTTTATCTGTTTAAAATTGGAACCTTTACTAGTTCTTTTAATATCTTGTGATATTTATATATTTATTCATTTAAACTTCATTGCACATACAAAATGTATACAATTGGCGGACTTAATGCCTAAAGGCATTCTCTACCAGTCAACCATAAGGCCAAACAGAAAGGAAAATGAGTAGGTGCATCAATATTAGAAAGAAACTACAGAAATACTAGGAAGATAACAAATAATTTCAAAATTATACGAGTATTCATAGTGAAGACGTTGAAGATGCTAATGATGATCGTGATGGCAATGTTACGATATTTATAACGATAAATGACGAAGAATACATAGAGCCATAGAGAAATGATACCAGAAGAGTGGCAGAGCCCATACTGTAGTGCGTGCTCCGAAGCCCGGGTTAATACTAGATCGACATTTAGCGTCCAGTGACTGAACCCCGATTACCCGACCGTTTAGCAATTGCTACCGCTACTTGGAGCTAGATGGCGAGCCGAACGCAAAGTGTATTTCTAAACAATTTACAACTAATATTATAACTGGAACTCTTTTTTGAAATCCTCTTATTCACAGAGACTTCAGATTGTAAGTTGTAAACTGTTAAGCAATAAAATATGCTTTGCGTTCGGCTCGCCATCTACCTTCAAGTAGCGGTAGCAACTGCTAGACGTTCGGGTAATCGGGGTTCAGCCACTGGGCGCTAGATGTCGATCTAGTGTTAACCCGGGTTACGGAGCACGCAGCAGTATGGGCTCTGCCACTCTTTTTGTATCATTTCTCTATGATAGAGCGTAACTCACTCGTTCCAGTCATGTTCCGTCTCTACGACACCGATGCCAATGGCGTGCTAGACAAGAACGAAATGGACTGCATCGTCAACCAGATGATGACCGTCGCTGAATACCTTGGCTGGGAGACTTCGGAACTCAAGCCTGTAAGTGGAAACATACAATAATTAGAATAGTGTGTTTGTGTGTTGGTGTGTATGTGTGTGTATCTGCAATTCTGCATATACGAGTATGGGTATGAGTGAGTTTTTTATACCTATGGTACCTATAGGCAAACCTGCGCACAGCCCACCTGATGGTAAGCGGTCACTGCGGCCCATGGACACCGAAATCCTATGATCCCCCATTAAGAAACTACAAGATCTCGAATGCGTTGCCTACACTGAGGCCTAAGATGGAATGCCTCTATGTCAGAAATTTCACCGGCTGCTTTAACCCCCTACCGGAACACGACAGTGCGAGCACTGCTATTTGGTGGCAGGTTAGCGGGGAAAGACGGTGGTACCACCCCGGACGGACCCAGCACTAGGTCCTACCACTAACAAAATATAAAAAGTATGGATGTAATTATTCAACGAGCTCGCACACTGTACTAGTTCGAAAGTCAACTTTATACTTAAATCTATATGCGGTTAATGGTCGTACACGAGTTTTTAGCCCAAATAAATGAAAAAAAAAACATAAACATTCGCTGTTTGGGCACACCCTCGAAACAACTGAAACCGAATCTATCGGTTCGGGCCCCAGAAACCTGCGATCTGGGACATTTACGAATTCACCACCCTAGGTCTGTAATGTACTATTAAAACCGTTGTTTTTAGATCTTAGAAGACATGATGGTGGAGATAGACTACGATGCTGACGGCACCGTTTCCTTGGACGAATGGAAAAGAGGCGGGTAAGTTTTAAAAAGAAGATATGTGCCATCCTTAAAGCAGCAGAAATTTAGACCAAAACACTTACTGTTTTATACACTTATCTTTTCTAGTTTTGCGTGGCACTCATAATGACATCTTTGCTCGGAAGTCTTGCTAAATCTTCTTGACCTTTTCGATATTTGACGACCGATTGGCTCAGTAGAGGTAGTGACCCTGTCCGCTGTTCCGATGGTCGCGGGTTCGAATCCTGCTAGGTTTGTGTGATGAGCACGATAGTTTGTATTACAGTCATGGATGTTTAGTATATTTTATGTATCTATACATATCTATAGTATAAAAATGTTTGTATGTCTAATGCTCGAGAACTGCTGAACAAATTTGGCTGATTCTTCTTTTGTTTTATTCCCTGTAATTCAGGGAAGGTTTAGAAATACAAAAAATCGTGGGAAAATAATAAAGAAATGGATAAAAAAGAAACATAACTTTTTATGGGAATCCGTGGTGATGCGCAGTTCACCGGGACAATTTAACTAGTAAGTAATGATATCGTTCTCTAGCACTCACAGTGCAAGCTTTGCTTCATTATCTGATACTTAATTTTTTGAGAAATTACTCAAGACATTTTTTACGCGTGTGTTTTCTGAGTTAAGTACGTAGGTGAAATCTTTCAGCTGACATGACGAAGTCATCTATATAGGGTCCAGCAAAATGTTATGACGATATTTTACCCACAGAATCGGCTATCGATTCTAAGCATATTTTAAAGGTTTGTAATTTTTTTGAGTTAGTGAAAAACTTGATTTTGTATCGGATTCGGGTGTCGCTCACACCACATAACCTATACAATACTGTACACAACCTGTACAACCTATACTTAGCATCGATAACCAATTCTGTGGGTAAAATATCGTCAGAACGTTTTGCTTGACCCTGTATAACTGTCCTCGTGGTTCCCAGGATGACAACCATCCCTCTGCTGGTTCTATTGGGGCTGGACACCAACGTGAAGGAGGACGGCGAACACGCGTGGCGGTTGAAACATTTCAGCCGGCCGGCGTACTGCAACCTGTGTCTCAACATGCTGGTTGGGTTGGGCAAGAAGGGGCTCTGCTGCATCTGTGAGTCATACACGCATAAACCCCCGCCTGTTTCCCGTTGGGGCAGGCAGGGACCACAGTCCGCCACTTCGCTTCGCTTCTATCCAAGCACGCCTCTCTAGGCGTATAGGGAGCGTTCAAGTATTACGTAACGAATTTGGAAGGAGGGGGGTCTTATAAAACGTTACGATGCGTTACAGGGACGGGAGGGGTAAAAATGGTCACTTGGTGGTTACCAGAGATGTACAAGATACCCTGTATAAAGTATCTGAAATACAAAATACAAGATACTTCATAATTAAGTATTTCAGATACCAGATACAAATACTTTCTCTAATGGTATCTGAAATACTAGATACAAAATACGTATCTTACAAATACTTTTTTTAAGATAAAAATACTTTTGTAAGATTGTAAGAAAACACATTTACGCGATGCACATGCGATCTGGGGCTTTACGAATTACCGCCCCTGGTTTGTCAAAAGTTTTACGTCTTGCCTTGGCCAAGAAGTGAGATTTTCTCTCCCTGTAGCGGACAGAAAATCCCACTTTATGGCCAAGGGTGATGTAATAGTACATTACACACCTAGGGCGGTCAAGTAAAGAAAGTCTCAGATCGCGGGTAATTGAGGCCCGAGCCGGAGGCGAGGGCTATAATCTAGCGGTCTGAGGATTTCTTTACGACCGCCCGTGGTTAGTATACGATTTTACGTCACCACCTGGCCGTGAAGAGGGATTTTTCGTAGCGCCCAAGGGCGGTAAATCCCGCTTTTCGGCCTGGTGTGACGTAAAAGTATTTTAACAGCCAAAGTATTTACAAGATACTAAGATACCAAACAAAAGGTATTTAGATAAAAGATACAAGATACATTGAAAAAAAGTATTTCAAATACAGATACAAGATACGTATTTTGTATCTTGTATCTGTATTTCAGATACTTGTATCTTAGATAAGTCACATCTCTGGTGGTTACGTAACGTTTTACTAGGGGGGAGGGGGGCGTACAGAAAAACGTTACGGTGCGTTACGGGGGGGAGAGGGAATCAAAAGTCTCCAAAAATTGCGTTACGGAATACTTGAACGCTCCCATAGATAATGTACTCTAGGAAGTCCCGCCCCACCACAATTCAAAGCGCTTCAACGTATTTGGAAAGTATTTTTTGTACTCGTCAATTGAAATATGTGTATTAAGATTTCATAGAGAATACTGCAATGTCACTCTTTTCATCGTTAAATAGTCATACTTCCGAAACAACCGAAATAAGTTATTTCGATTCGCTCTAGACGATCGAAATACTTTTTCACGTTTCGGCATGGCCATCTAGATGCACGTCGTGACCAACTAGATTACAGGCCCTACCACGAAGAGCAAAATTCAAACGACATTTATTTTTCTTATATACTCGTACTAATGAGTTAAATTATTAATTTTAATGGACTCGTACAAAAAGTATTGTTCACAATAGTGCCATAATCAAGCTTTTCAATCTCGTACCTTACTTAGGCCACTCAGCAAGCTTCGTGGCCTAAACACGGTACTCGACTGAAAAGCTCTCTATTATGTCACGATTGCGAAAAATACTATAAAAAGCATCACCATCGCAACGCATGTGTGCGTGCTGAGACAGCCGTGAAACTTGCGTTGATTGTGTTTATGGTGCTTTTTCAATACTTTCAAAATGCATTTTGAATTGTAGAAGGGCGGCGACTTCCTATAGTAGATTATCTCACTGAAGCAATTGAATTGAAGAATTTACCACTGACCTTTTCGTTGAAGGAAAACATTGTGAAGTAACCTGCACGTATCTGAGATAGGGCCTATATTCGAAGTCGTAAATAGGGATCGCTGTTCCCTACAGGATCGTTCACGCGTCATGACGCGTCGCGTGAACTTCAAGAGCTAGATTTAAAGTTCAACTTGACGCGTGAGCGATTCTATACGGAACAGCGAGATCGCTATTTAAGACTTCGAATATATCTAGGCCCAGGCTACTTCGGATTCTGTTACTTCTGTATTTCAACGTTCGTTTCCAGTCTGCAAGTACACGGTGCATGAGCGCTGCGTGCAGCGGGCCCCGGCGTCCTGCATCGCCACCTACTCCAAGTCGCGCCGAGCTTCCGCTGCGCTCGCGCACCACTGGGTCGAAGGTACTATTTTACACTACAGCATCGGCACGGAACTTGAGCGGTGGGTCTTCGATGCGCAGTCAAAAATAAGGTCTCATCGGCCTCTGGGCGCGGGACGCAGCGGGCGCTATGCCGTGCGCGCACCCTTATTGGCTCTTCAGTTGTATAAACATCTGCAATAATCCCCTCTTCTTTCGCTCACCGCTCAAGATGCATGCCGGAGCTTATGCACGAGCTTGTACCCGTGACATCGTCAGCAAGAGATTTCATTCGAAACTTTCACCCCCATTATTACCATATGTAAGCTCGGGACTTTATCTTGAAAATTCAATCGATATCTAGTCAAGTCCTAGAATTTAAGAGTTCCAACTGCGTTCGCTTTTCTATATAAGTAGACGTATTTAAGTTATTATGAACGAACTGCGACCAAAACTAAAGCAAATAGCGTTGCAGATGCACAGTTCTGGATCAATCCTTTAAATTAAGTCGTGTACGAATGAAAGCATAATTAACTACGATTCCATATAAAAAAATCTGTAAACATCGTCATCGACATGAACTTATCTTGAACTAGCATCGTGTGCAACGTTAGGTACCAACATCATCACCTCATTAATTATCCCAAAAACAACCAACTCTGGTGTATTTTTCAGGCAACTGCCACGGAAAATGCGCGCGGTGTCGAAAGAAGATCAAGGGCTACAACGGTATCACCGGCCTGCACTGCCGATGGTGTCATATCACTGTAAGTGTCTCTGTGATTCCATCTTCTTCCTTCCTTCAGCCACAGTATACTTAATAGGGACTATCGTACCAGTAGCGACATGCTCCGCCCCGCACCAACACAAGTTACCTCACCCCGCCCGCGGCGATCGTGCGCGGCTTACCATAACAAAACCGGTCAGCTCGCACACACGCGCACATATTAGTACAAGATAATATTTTAGTGTGCAAATTACGTTCAGTTTGTATGGAGTCTCGAGGGTGTGCTTCAGCCCTTTTCTACCCAATGCCTCTTCCATCCTCCTCTAAGCGATGCGATCTTGGGCTTTCCGCATCCATTCTTTCCCCACCATTTGAACAAGGTCATCGGAGCATCTTCTGAGCTGCCTTCCCATGTTTCTGCACCCCACATTTTCTGCATTTTTTTCATGTTGTATGATACACAAACGAGTGCACATACCACCTGATGGTAAGCGGCCATGGACAACTAAATCTTATGATTTCTTATTGAGAAACCATAAGATCTCGAATGCGTTGCCTACGATGGAATGCCTCTGGGCCAGTTATTTCTCCGGTTGTCTTACCTAACCCCTTAACAGAACACAACATTGCGATCATAGCATTTGGCGGTAGGTTAGCGGTTAACACTGAGCCAACCTGGACGGACCAACAGGTCCTACCTCATCAAAATTTTCCGTCTAATGACGTCATTTCCTTATTCTTTTACATATTTCGAGATCAGGAAGCGTTACGTAATGTTCTTTTTTACGGTATTAGTTGGTAAACAAACACGCAAGCCTTTCAGGGCTTTACTTCCTGTTTTTCAGCTGCATAACCGCTGCGTGGGCAGCGCGGGCGGCGCTTGCACCCTGGGCCGTCACGCGCGGCACATCCTGCCGCCCACCGCCATACGGCCGCTGGTGCTGGACCGGCAGAGGAGCCTGCCGCACCGCCCGCACCCCGACCAGGTCCGTGCCTGTTGCGTAGCCGCTGCGTGGCCGCTGCGTGTCCGTTGCGGGACCGTTGCGTTACCGCTTCGTGACGGTTGCGTAGCCGCTGCGTGGCCGCTGCGTGTCCGTTGCGTGGCCGCTGCGTGTCCGTTGCGTGGCCGCTGCGTAGCCGTTGCGTGGCCGCTGCGTGTCCGTTGCGTGGCCGCTTCGTGACGGTTGCGTAGCCGGTTCGTGGCCATTGTGTACCCGTTGCGTGACCACTACGCGAAAAACTGCCTGCACTTTAACCAAATCTGTCTAACGCTATACGCGACGTGATCAAGCATTTTAATTCAAATCACTCAAATTTATTACTTACAGACTTTTCTATTCATAATTTCATTTTGAATACGCACCACCCTGTCAATCTATACTAATATCATATATGCGAAAGTAACTCTGTCTGTCTGTCTGGATGAAATTCGGTAGGTATGGAGGAGTTCTGGGAAACGAAGTAGGCTACTTTTTTATCCCAGAAAAACGCATAGTTCCCGTGGGAACGCGATTACCAAATTCCACGCAGGCGAAGTCGCGGGCAACAGATAGTCTGTTCATAAAACTTAAACAACTTAAAGCTCACAATACTTAAACCACCAATGTTGTTCACAGCAATCCCTCCCAACCTCGATATCCCTCCCTATCTCCATTTCAGCGCCTCCAGAAGAGAAGAGAGAGGAAAAGAAGGAGCACCGCGCTCCTCCCATCTCCTTCCAAATCACTCCTCCCGACGGCAGCTGCCCGTTACTGGTGTTCATCAACCCTAAGTCTGGAGGTCGTCAAGGGTCGCGTGTGCTGAGGAAGCTGCAGTACATTTTGAATCCGAGACAAGTGCATGATATTGCTAAAGGAGGTCCCATGCAAGGTAAGTGTGCTGTATGAGTGTGTTGGGTATAAGTGGAGGTGACATCTGCGTAATGGAATCAGAAATGAGGATATCCGCAGTAGAACTAGGGTCACCGACATAGCCTGAAGAATTGCGAGCCTTAAGTGGCAGTGGGCGGGGCACATTGCTTGCAGGACTGATGGCCGATGGGGCTGGAAAGATTGGCGTCCGCGAATCGGGAGACGAGCTGTCGGTAGACCTCCAAAAAGATGGAGCGACGACCTCGTGAAGGTCGTGGGAAACCGGTGGAAGCAAGTAGCACAGGACCGGTCTGAGTAGCGAGCCTTGGGGGAAGCCTATGTCCAGCAGTGGACGTCTTTTGGCAGAAATGATGATGAGAGGTGAAATTAATCATGCAAAACTTCTTTCAGTATACTAGTTTATCACAACACAAAATTTATCAAAAATTCAAAAAATAAATGCCGTGCAGCCTGGACCGTCGTAAAGAACAGTTTCAATCAACCATCAGTTAACCAGATAACATCAATTACTGATCACTCGAACTTAACAGAGCTTCACAGCCCACAATGCATTGCAGAGGAATTCAATAATTACTTCATAAACATAAATCAAAACTCTGATAATTTATGTAAAATCCCCCCTAAACGTATTTCATTTTCAAATAAAAGTATTTTTCTCTTGCCTACTGTACCACAAGAAATCAAAAAAATAATACAATCATTAAACAACACCTTATCCACCGGCTATGACTTCCTACCCACAAAAATTCTTAAAGAAATATCGTTTCCACTCTCCATTCACCTTTCATACCTTATTAACAAGTCATTTGAGACTGGTGCCTTCCCTGCAAGATTGAAAAAGTCAATAATAAAACCAATATTCAAAAAAGGAGATAAACGTTGTTTAAATCACTATAGACCCATAACTCTGATTCCAATCATATCTAAAATATATGAAAAATCCATGTTAAAAAGACTTGAAATATTTTTAGAAAAAAATAATATTCTTAAAGCAGAACAAAATGGTTTCAGAAAAAAGAAGTCCACCGCGCTAGCTTGTTTTAAATTAAATAATATTGTCACTACATGTCTTGATAAAAGTATACCTACTGGTGTCTTATTCCTTGATATGTCCAAAGCTTTTGACACCGTAAACCATACAAATCTTTTAGACAAACTAGATAAATACGGAATTAGGGGTCCAGCGCATTCTTGGATCGAAGATTATCTTAAAAACCGACAACAATGTACACAAATAGAGAAAATATGTGGAAATGAACTTAAAATTTTCCACTCTTCCTTCAAAATAAATAAATTTGGCGTCCCACAAGGAAGTATTTTAGGCCCGCTACTATTTTTATTATACATCAATGACTTACCTGACTCAACACCACATGATTGCATTTTATTTGCTGATGATACCACAATTGTAATACAGGGTAAAAATGTAGAAAACTTCAATATGGAAATTAATAGTGCCCTGAGTAATGTAGTTGAATGGTTAGGAGCTAATAACCTAAAAACAAATTTAGAAAAAACGAAACTTATGCAATTTAAAACTATTAAATCAAAAACTCAGCAAGTTAAAATCGTACAAAATTCTAATATTATAGAAGAAGTTGACACGACAGTCTTTCTCGGTATAACCCTCGATAGCCTTTGTAACTGGAAAGCTCATGTTAATACAATCTGTCAAAAGTTGAATAAATTCCTCTTTGCACTCTGGCGTGTTAAGCAGACAGTATCCCAGAAAATCGCCCTCCTTATATATCATGGCTATATTCTATCTGTGCTAAGGTACGGTATTATAATGTGGGGAAACTCTGTGGATGCAAACCGGGCATTTATATTCAAAAAAAAATGTATTAGGACCATATGTGGAGTAGGGTATAGGGAATCTTGTAGGCCGCTATTTAAAAAGCTTAACCTGCTTTGTCTACCTTGCCTTTACATTTATGAGGTAGCAGTTTTTGTAAAACTAAACTTAGACCTATTTAACTGCTCGGACAAGATAACGACCCGGCCGCAGAGACAGCATCAGCTAGAATTACCGTCTACTAGGCGTCTGGCACTAACCAACAAAAATGCAAACAATATGTGCATAAAAATTTATAATAAATTACCATCATATTTAAAATCACTCCTATCCAAATTTTCAAAACTAAATTATATAAGATACTTAGTGAAAATTGTTTTTATACATTGGATGAATTCTTTAAACATAAATTTTAATGCCTCTATTGTGAAAATATTTATTAACATTATTTCAAATTTGACATTGTTATTTTATTAGGTTTATTTTGTGACATTACTATAATAAGTACTATTTTTCTACTGGACTGGTTCTTAATTTAATTCATTTGTACGTGTAGTTTATAACATTTTGAATTATTAGCATAGGTATAAACTTTGATATTCTGTTCTAGAAATCTATTTTCACATGCCAGTACCGGCGGAACATATTATGGCACATGCATGTATCTTGTAAGATCTTTATATATTACCATATGTTCTTGTGAAATAAACTTTCATTTCATTTCATTTCATTTCATTTCATTTCATAGTGAACGCCCAGGTAGTTCGTAAAGCGGCGTAAATAAGCCCCCCTTATTTTGGCTCAGCAGCGGGCGCCACTGGGGTTTGAGAATCGAGTCGATGTGGTGATTGAAGCGATGTATAGCTGTCAATGTCAAACCGCACTAAATCGCCATTGGCTGCCTTGATCACACTAGCGCCCCTACCGGGGTTTTCACTCGCGGTGTCCATTATTGCGACGTAGGGAATTCACGCGAGACAACGCTGCACCATAAACACTATCATATACTGGCACATATTTGATTTTGTCGCTTCACGCGCCGCCCAAAATCGCCAGTTCCTGAAAGAGCCCTACAGAGGGGCATCAAGACTAAATTGACCAATTTAATTTACCTAACTTGCAGGACTGCAAATGTTCAAAGATGCAAAGACCTACAGAGTGATCTGCTGCGGTGGCGACGGAACCGTCGGCTGGGTCTTGGAAACTATGGGTAAGTTCTTCTTACATAATATAGTATCCCACCAAAAACATTATCATGTAAAGTGACGCCAAGACGATAGAGCCTGCGTTTTACTTGTACTGTAAAAAAATATGAGATCTTATGGAGAGCCAAGCTGTGTCGTTCAAAAATTCAAACCGTGGGGCTTGATCGTTTCGTAAGAGTGACGTAAAATCTCATACACAAATTATTTATGTATCCCCAAACTTGGGGAGTTCCTTCCACCTAAATGAATCTTCCCTCATAGTACTTGAAACAGCCTGGAGTTTGGGTAAATCCTTCCATTTTTGACTATATTTTGGACTGTTTGTTTTCCAGATAAAGTGCAGATGGAGACGCAGCCAGCTGTGGGGGTAATTCCCCTGGGCACCGGGAACGACCTCGCGCGCTGCCTTCGCTGGGGAGGCGGGTGAGTACAAAATTACCTAATACCCGATCACCAGTTAGCGCAACTATCTACAAGCCCTCACAAGGTCTTCTTCTTCTTTTTAAATAATGGCTTCTGTCTATGTGCAAGACAATTTCGCCAATGTCAAGTAATTGGCCTATAGGCCGAACAGTGTAACGTTAATAATGATAAATGTACGGTATAAATAAATCAAGTAAAAATGGGGAAGCTCAACAAACGTCAACCATCTTGGACGACGGTCATCGAGCAACCCCCCAGTCAAGGTCAATGTTTGTCATTTCATATGATTAGTGTCTATGTCACTGTTACATTTGATGTTTCGGGGACCTCAGTGTTGCCAATTTAGCGTGTAATATGCACATCATGTGCTAAATTGGGAACACTACACCTCATAGGACTACAAGCGATCGCCGACGTAAAGTTGCTTGCTTATCGGTATTTTATAAAATACACTTTGGAGAGTGTGCGGGGGAATTGCATGATTTGATTCCACCATCCCCTTTTCGTCACTACGGGACTAGGCGTGGTCTTGGATTCCATCCTTATGTTGTGGATATTCCTCCAGCGCGCACGAAGCGCTTCGCTTCATGCTTCATCATGCGAACAGCTAAGGAGTGGAATTCTCTACCGTCCGTCTCTTCCCCGATAGTTATAACTTGGATCTTTTCAAGTCAACTTTCAAGTGCATGTTCGAAATCTTGGATGAACCTTACAGCCTCTCATCTGACAATGAATTAAAGAACTTTTATGATGTTCCATTGCTGCAGCTATGAGGGCGAGTCTATCCACAAGATCCTGGATAAGATTGCCCGCGCCAGCACCGTCATGATGGACCGCTGGCAGATCAGCGTCGAGAACACGAGCGAGGAGGTACCTAGTGTCACAGTAAGTATATCTTGGGCTCTATTTGAAACGTTACATAGGGAAAGGGAACATCCATATACCTACCATCAAACATTGACCAGCTAAGAAAACATGAATAGTTGGTAAAACACTTATGTAGTCGAAAGGGCTGCCCAGCTCAGCGATAAGCTGCAGTGCGGTACCGCAGCACTGATTTTACAAATACAAAGACAATAGTACATTACAGACCTAGGGTGGTGAATTCGTAAATGTTCCAGATCGCAGGTTTCTGTGGCCCGAACCGAAGGTGAGGGCCATAAATATGCGATCTGGGGCTTTACGAATTACCGCCCGTGGTTTATCAAAAGTTTTACGTCTTGCCTTGGCCAAGAAGTGAGATTTTCTCTCCGCGTAGCGGGCAGAAAATCCCACTTTATGGCCAAGGCTGATGTAAATATATTTACGTCACACCAGGCCGAAAAGCGGGATTTACCGCCCTTGGGCGCTACGAAAAATCCCTCTTCACGGCCAGGTGGTGACGTAAAATCGTATACTAACCACGGGCGGTCGTAAAGAAATCCTCAGACCGCTAGATTATAGCCCTCGCCTCCGGCTCGGGCCTCAATTACCCGCGATCTGAGACTTTCTTTACTTGACCCCCTAGGTGTGTAATGTACTATTATTTCGTCATCATAGGTACTACAATAGGTGAAAACAATGATTGCAGACAAAGTCACATTCTATGACGCGCCTTATGGCATACGAATTTTAAAAACTAAGCTTAAAAACTATACAAATATAGGTATATTCCTAAACGGTTCATTAAAGTATTTACAAATCTAAATCTTATTTTTCAGCGGGACTTAAAATATAAATAGAACATCTTCTATCTATCTTCTATCTATAGACTATAATAAAAGAGCAGAACCCGGCGTGTCTGTCCATAAAAAGAAAAGTTCAAAAAAAGGATCGGGGCGTCTAAATATGCATGGTAGACCACAAAACAGCGATTTTTAGAAATCTTTTCTGTCTGTCGGTTTGTTTGTTAGAGTTAATCTCCGAAACTACTGAACCGATTTGAATGCAGTTTTCAAGGGTAGATAGAGCATCATTTGGAGCAACATATAAGCTATGTTTGATGGTCTATAAGCTAGGTTCGGATGTCGGATAGAAAAATTATCGGCAATTTTATATTCCACGCATACGAAATCGCGGGCAATATAAACCAAGTACCTGCTTGCAAAATTGCTACACAACGTAGTCTTAGAAGTAGTGTTTAATTGTACCATTTTGCTCCCTTGTCGTACAATCTGCTATTATTTGCCAGCAGGCGGAGCAGCCAGCGGCGGCGATGCCGGGCGCCGCGCCCCACCCCACCACCGTGCCCTATACTATCATTAACAACTACTTCTCGATCGGCGTCGTGAGTATTTACTAACCAACTTCAAATGGAGGAGGTTCTCAATACGTTGTTTTCTTTTTTTTTCAACCGTCTTGAAATTCAATTCAATTCAATTCAATCATTTATTCAGCAAATTGGCCACATAGCGGCACTTTTACACGTCAGAAAAAGAATTTACCAGCGCTTCCTAGACCCATTGCTTGAGAAGAAGCGCCGCAACAAACTCAAGCAGAAGGCCTTTTAACACAGAGGAAAAACAGAGGAGGTTCTCAATTCGTCGGAATCTTTTTTCTTCATGTATGTTCACCGAAAGTAAGCCGTGAACGAATTTCTATGATTCCTTTTTAGGGTTCCGAAGTCCACTATGAACCCTTATAGTTTCGCCATGTCCGTCCGTCTGTCCGCACTATTGCTCGGAGATGATTAGGTCTAGAGAGCTGTAATTTGGCATGAATATGCATATTAGTTACGCTGACAAAGTGGTACAATAAAATTTTGAAATGTATTTTTTTATAGGGTACCTCCCCTACTCGTAAAGTGGGGATGTAATTTTTTTTCTTGCGTACCCCATGGTGCGGCATATCGTTGAATAGGTTTTAAAAAAAATATTGTGGGTTTGTTAAAACCATTTTTTGATTAAGTGATGCGTTTGTGAAATATTAAGCTTTAAAGTGCTATTTTTTGTTAGAGTCACGTGTCCCCCCCCCTGCCAGCTAAATGGTGGTATTTGGATGGCTGAAAAAAATCACGGTTGTGGCATATATAACGTAGTTGAAAGGAAAACTATCAGAGCTAAGAAGGCTGTACAAACTTACGAGTAATAGTCGACCAACTTATAATGATGATTTTTCTCGAGCGGCAGGGGCGTCGGGCGGGCACGTCATACCACAGGCTAGCTAGATGCTAATAAGTCTTAGAAAGGTACTCTGGGCATCCTCGACTTCGGAACCCTGTAATTTGCGCGTGGCCCGACACGCACTTGGCCGGTTTTTTTCTTCATGTATGTTCACGAAAGTAAGCCGTGAACGAATTTCTATGATTCTTTTTTATTTATTTTTATTCTTAATTGGTTCCATATTAATGTTCTGATGATGGGATCGATGAACTGAAAACTGAGGGAAATCCTTAAAATTTGTCAGGACGTAAGTATTTTTTATAATCCGTACTAATATTATAGATATGAAAGTGTGTTTGATTGTCCTTCCTAGACGTCGAAACGACTGGAACGATTTGAATGAAATTTGATATGAAGGTTGTTTGAGACCCTGGAAATAATATTGTTTTTATTCCGAATTTTACACGAGAACATAAATATGTTCTCGTATTTAAATTTTTTTTATAGTTACTTGTATTTTATACACCGGACTTGTTTTCTTTCCTCATATTCGAAATGAAAAGTAGAGTTAAACACTCTACATCGGGTGAAAGGCACCCATTTCTGCCTCAAACTATTGGCGCTCACTTCGTTCGAGCGCCAAAACATCTCATCAGAAATGGGTGCCTTTCAGACCTCGGTTAACAGTTTAATCTACGTGCACTTTAATTATGCCCCCGGTGGCACTTACCCCGTCTGACCTTAGCATGGATTGTTCCCAGGACGCGGCGATCTGCGTGAAGTTTCACACGGAACGCGAGCGAAACCCCGACAAGTTCAGTTCCCGGATGAAGAACAAGCTGTGGTACTTCGAGTACGCGACGTCGGAGCAATTCGCTGCCAGCTGCAAGAATCTGCACGAGAACATCGACCTCGTGGTGTGTAGCTTAGTGTAGACAGAACATAAGCACATTATACCTAATAGGCATTGACCTATAATAAGTAATAACATATGGACGAACAGTGCCTAACAGAATATGTCAAAATATATGGAGCAAACTGACATTATAAAATACGTTCCAATATGCTAATAACGCCTCTTTATAACGAAGGCCAAACGGGGCCATTTTTCTCCGGCTGATTGTGAATCCTTACTTACAATAGATTAATGCTAATAGGTACTATCGTACCAGTAGCGACACGCACCTCCCCGCACCATCACAAGTTACCTCACCCCGCGCAAACGTGCGCGGCTCACCATAGCGAAACCGGTCGGAACGTGCACTCACGCACACACGGGCACATATTTGTACAACATTATATTTTGGTGGCAGTATTCAATCGCGGTGCTCCTAATTTATTTATTATTTAAGGAGAACCAACAGCTTACGACTACAACAGCATAAGATACTTAATTAAAATCAAAAAGCCAGGATCTCACAAATAGCGACAGTATATTATGTTAAAACTACTTATAGTAAACGCGCACTGGAAACTGAAAAACGGTAAAAACTCCTAAATACCTACACACTACACAATATTAACACAGGACAAACCTCCACCCGCGACACTCATAAATTATTCTAAAGTGATGTTAACAACTATTCTATGATTAAACAAAATCTAAGTAGAGAAATTAATGGAAAGGAGTAAAAACAGAATAACTATTCATGTTTCTCGCTGAAAACACCTCGACACTAAGCTTCGCCTTACTGAAGTAGTTTTACAGTTAAACACATCAATATCCTGCTCCTTTGTAAGATTATTCAACCCTCGACCAGCGCGGCACAAGAAACTGTTAGCTCTGTAATTCGACGTTGCATTATTTCAACCTTTTACCCCACCACTAACTGATACCCTCTCCCACAGTGCGATGGTTCTTCCCTGGAGCTGAACAAGGGTCCAGCGCTGCAAGGCGTGGCCTTACTGAACATCCCGTACGCCCATGGCGGCTCCAACCTGTGGGGCGCCAGCGGGGCGCACCGTAGAAGTCGCTTCCCAAACGCGCAGCAAGGTACAGTCAGCAGCAGAAGTAGATAAGCTGTCCAGGTGTTCAAAATGACCCACACACGCCCTTAACGTCTTAAGAATAAGGTCGTGTGTAGGTCATTTTGAACACCTGGACAGCTTATCTACTTCTGCTGCTGACTGTAGACACACCTTTTAAGATGCCAACCACCACCACTACAGCCTATTTTGCGTCCCACTGCTGGGCACAGGCCTCCTCTCATCACGAGAGGGTTTGGGCTATAGTCTCCACGCGGACCCAGTGCGGATTGGGGACTTCACACACATCTTTCAATTACTTCGCAGATGCGTGCAGGTTTCCTCGCGATGTTTCCCTTCACCGAAAAGCTAAGTGGAAAATCCAAATTGAATTTCGCACATAATTAAACTAGAGGTGCGAGCCGGGATCGAACACCAACCCTCTGCATGAGAGGCGGTAGGTCGAACCACTAGGCCACCACGGCTTCTAAAGATGGCAAACGTAGAAAGAAATATCTCTCCTTAGGAATACCCTATACCCATTTTCGTGCTGCCATTTACAGTTTTTTTGGACTAACGCTGGCACTATTTGGATTGACAGTCTATATGTACTGGCTTAAAGGACTCGCATCCAGGCCATAAAACTTGAAAAAAAAACTATAATTATGTACTTTGTTTCTGCTTGCACCAACGCTAGTAACCTAAATTAATAAAAATAATCCGTAGCCATACTAATATTATAAATGCGAAAGTAACTCTGTCTGTCTGTCTGTCTGTCTGTTACCTCTTCACGCTTCAACCGCTGGACCGATTTGGATGAAATTTGGTATGGAGATAGTTGAAGTCCCAAGAAAGGACATAGGCTACTTTTTATCCCGGAAAAACGCATAGTTCCCGTGGGAACGCGATAACCGAATTCCACGCGGGCGAAGTCGCGGGCAGAACCTAGTAATATTATAAATGCGAAAGTCTGTCTGTCTGTTACCTCTTCACGCTTCAACCGCTGGACCGATTTGGATGAAATTTGGTATGGAGATAGTTGGGGTCCCGGGAAAGGACATAGGCTACTTTTCATCCCGGAGAAGCGCATAGTTCCCGCGGGAGCGCGATAACCGAATTCCACGCGGGCGAAGTCGCGGGCAGAAGCTAGTAACTCATAACATAACTCATAACATTTATTTTCACAGACACTACAACATAAAATAAACATAAGAAAAATGTAAAACATAAAAATGGACAAAAATTAAAACGATCAACAAATAATGACAAATTAAACACAGTTAAAAACAAGTAACATTTTTTTTCCTAGTAATAATAATACTTTACGCTGATAAGTATTGTTTCTGTTTCCATAGATATTGGCGATAAATTGATAGAAGTGATCGGTTTGGAAAATTGTCTTCACATGGGTCAAGTTCGAACAGGTAAAATAATTTCTTGTATTTTATATGCAATATGTAGTTGTATAAGAGAGGTGAAAAAAGCGAGCATTGATTTTTTGACACGGTTATGCATTTTCTACGACTTGAAGTGAAACAAACAAAAAGTAACCTAATCAAACAACGGACACGCGGGATGACGACAACTTTTTTTTCCTTAGTCTATCAGGAAGATTATTGAAAAGTATTGGACACGTATTTTTTCTTTTTTCACGTAATCAAACTTATACGGAGATATATTGAGTTGAAATGTCGCGTGACGTCACGGTTAGGCAAGATTTATACCTAACGGTGACGTAGTTAGCCCCCACTCTCCAACTTTAATGCGTTTTAACTTAGTCATTCTTTGTTAATTTGATAAAACGAAAAATGCGTGTCTAATATTTTTTTATTACCTGACTGACGGACTAATTAGAATTTCGATTTATTCACCCTGTCTTCATCCCTATTAAGCAAAGAAAAAAACAACTTGTGTCTATGGTTCACTAACTTTAAAAATTTACGGTTAAATGTCAGTGACAAAGAACTATGTTAGTTTTATGGTTATGTTGGTAGCCCGGGATACTTTATTGGAGTACTTATGACGACTGAGTCGACTTTTATGGGGTTGGGGCAAAGACTAGACTTTTTGCAATAGGTAACGTACTACTACTACTACAGCCTATTTGCGTCCCACTGCTGGGCACAGGCCTCCTCTCATCATGAGAGGGTTGGGCTATAGTCCCCACGCGGGCCCAGTGCGGATTGGGGACTTCACACACATCTTTAAATTACTTCGCAGATGCGTGCAGGTTTCCTCACGATGTTTTCCTTCGCCGAAAAGCTCAGTGGTAACGTACTATAGGCAAAAAACTTAGCTAAATGACCTCATCTACTTACCTGTGTAATAGTGAGCTATCGGTATACGTTCCATATTTGAATTTTCTCGAATTTCCATATCAATTTGGAACACATCCACTTATAATAAGTACCTTGGTCATTTACTTGGGTTTTTCACCTATATTCACATACGTGTCAATATTGCCAGGGCTGCGCGCATCAGGACGCCGTCTCGCCCAGTGCAGTTCCATAGAGATGATCACCAAACGCACCTTCCCAATGCAGATCGACGGCGAACCCTGGATGCAGCCTCCCTGCAAGGTATTTATGTCCCACTGCCGGGCACAAGCCTCTGCCCACAAGGGTTGGGGCTGTGGGTGTGATTTCCAATATTCCAAACAAGGATAGACCGTCTCCAAAATTTAGAGAGACACCAAATCGCTCGCACAATAAGCGTGATGACCTACTTATCTCTTTTAATCGATATCCACTACCCAAAGATTGTCTGGTAAAGATCAGTATTAGCGATAAGACGCAAATTTTACCCGTCCGTAGCCAAAACGAGGCGTTTTGTTATAGGGACAGGACCTTAAGTTTATTTTTCATACTTCCAGATCACGATTACTCACAAGAACCAAGTTCCAATGCTGATGGGACCCGCCCCTGAGAAAGGAAGGGGTTTCTTCAAGCTGTTCACTCACTGCTAACAAGGATCACTTGATTAATTCGCCGCTAGAGGTGCTTGTGTCGCATGAGGTGCAGTGTTGCCAATTTAGCGCATTACGCGCCATGTTATAACGCTAAATCATATAAAAAGTAAAGCATAGGTCGCGATACAGATCTTGAGCGGTGAACGAAAGTAGCGGGATTTCTGCGCATGTTTACGACTGGAGGGCCAATAATCGTGCGCAAACATACATACTATAAGTCTCATCATTTCAGCCGAAAGACGTCCACTGCTGGACATTGGCCTCCCTCAAGGCTCGCCACTCAGACCGGTCCTGTGCTACTTGCGTCCACCAGTTTCCCGCGACCTTCACGAGGTCGTCGCTCCATCTTGTTGGAGGCCTACCGACAGCTCGTCTCCCGGTTCGCGGGCGCCACTCGAGAACTTTCCGGCCCCATCGGCCATCAATCATGCGAGCAATGTGCCCCGCCCACTATATAAGTGTACTATGAAGTAGAAAAACATGTCGAATAGATTTATTTAACCCTTTAAACGCGATAATGACGTTCAAATTTCGAACTTCCAACAGCAATGCCCGCCTATATTCTTTAGTCAGACAGAATGAAAGTTTATTCTGAATTCAAATGTCGGCTCCATTTTAGTCTATGCTTTTTGAAAATCGAATGTGGGACACTGACGTATTCGAATTGCCGCCATTGTGGACAGATTTTGAAGCATCTTAGAGGTTTTATAAAATGAGTGTCGATAAAGTTGTGTATGCAACTGTACATAATTAGGCCTTAAAACGCTCGTGCGATATTATTGTGAAACTCGCCTGGCGGCTCGTTTCAAAAACCCCACTCGTGTTTTAAGGACCTTATTATGTAGCAGTTGCATAAACTATACTAATATTGTCAGGCTATTCATATAATTCTCTTGTTTCTGGTCCGTGGTCGGGTACCTTTTACATTCGTTATTAAATCTGATTTGCGAGTGAAATTCGAAATGTATGGGAAAGTCGGAAAGTAGTTGACTAAAATGAAATTCCACTCTTTACCTATAGGTACACCTGTCAAATACTGAAACAACAAAGTGGTCCAAAATTGCAGTTGTCCAAATTTAGATGAATCTGCAAATAGCTTTTAGATCTGAACTTGGCGTCCATTATATGCATAGGCTTTTTTATATTTTCCGATGAAGGTCACGCATAGAAAAATATTTATTAATTTTATTAAAGAATTATTACTCTACTGGAGTTATTATAAATGTATAGTAATTAGAAATTAATCTGTATAGGTAGGTAAACTAGATATTTTAATTTGCTGCCATTTTTATTAAAGTACTATACTTAGTGATTTAATTATAATATGGAATTAAATCATAAGGTTTTAATCGTATTTGGAATGTTTATTTAGTGTCTCCACGATATAGTTAGTAGACGCGATATTCTTGTTCAGAAATTATTTATTTATAAATGTAAAGTTTCGAGCTTTAAATGTATTAAGTATAATTATAAAATAATAGTATAATTTACTGTAACTCTACATAGACATAAATAATAATTATATTTCAAGTAAACATTTAACGGAAAAAATGTTCGTTCATATTCCATAATGATAGTAGTGAATACCGAAAACATTTTAAAAATCAATTCGCAACTCCAAAGGAGTTTTTACACGAATAATAATATCATCGATTTTAAAAATTTTAGAAGTTTTAAGAAAGACAACAATTTCGAAGTTTTTGAAAACTAAAATTATCAAAGTCGTGCCAAGTGTGGACTGTTTGGATTCGTCCTAATAGTCATCCAGCCGCCGTGTAAATTAATATTTCTATAGGATTTTTATTGTCCATTTATAGGAATTTAATTAATTAAATATAGAAGTAAATTTAATACTACGATAGATATAAAGAAATATAACCACATAGGTACTAAAACTTCTGTTCCAGTAAAGAGCTCACTGCTATATGAATATAATGATTAAGGGTGGGTTGATTAAAGCATAGTTGATGGACACCTGCTCGTTAAATATGGCCGCCGAGCTGTCATTCCATATTGAAACGTCATTTTGTCCCATAGTAAAATATTTAACGTTAACGTTAACTTCAACGGACGGTTTGAATCAACCCTAAATATAAGTACTTAGTACTTTTGTTTTCAGTTTAAATTTAATGAAATAGGTATGTTTATTTTTAAATATTATTATAATATAAATGAAATATACTACCAATTCACGTTGCGTTGCCATTAACATTGGACACAAATACTTAAGCGAAAAATTCAAGCTTTTTAGTGGAACAGAGGATGAATGTACTTAGTTTATTTTATTATTTATTATTTTTATTTACGTACTTATTGAAAAAAAACAAGCTTTTTAGTGGAACAGAGGAGAGTGTACTTAGTTTATTTTATTTTTTATTCTTTTTATTTTTTACTATTTTTATTTACGTCCATGTTTCGAAGCTTCTTTGATGTAATTATTTATAAAATATATAAAGTTATTGAAAGACCTACTACCTATGTGATTCCTGTTCTAACTAAGTTGTCTAACAACAAGATATATTGTGAAAAAAATAATTAAAAATAATTGAAAATATTTTTTGTCAAGGACTATTCCTAGTTGTAATTGTATTTTTATTAAAGGTCGTGTATTTCATTGATTTTCATTCAAATTTCTCTATACACGGTGGGTCAGAAAATATGGCAAATAATTAACCCTATGTATGGGGTTTTAATTTTTTTTGAGTTGGTAAAAAAAATTATTTTGTATAGGATTCAAGCGTCGCTCACACAACCAATCCCATATACAATTTTTATTTACCAACTCAAAAAAAATTAAAGACCCATACAATATACTTAGAATCGATAGCCGATACTGTGGGTTAATTATTTGCCATATTTTTTGACCCACCATGTATATAACGTTTATTTTTAAAGTAAAAACATGGAAATTATACAGGTAAGGAAAATGCATGCAGAATAATTATAATAAACCTTATCTCAATATATAGTGTACGTTTTCTTTTAAGACTGATAATTTAAAAGATGTTGGGTATACATTTTTTTTATTAAGAAATTTGCATGAAAATGTATGAAGAATCCGACTTTTTATCTTGTTTATACTTTGAAGCCGAGTGATAGATATAGGTACTTATATAAGATTAGTATTGTCAAATTATTTCAACAAAGTTTATAAAAAAATGAAAAATTTCTGTCACTTGTGCGAGAAAATGTATCGGAGTGTATTTATAGTTGAAACTTGAAAATATATGTTGTTATGTTACCTACTTGTACTGTTATTCGTAAAATTAATGGTGTAATTAAAAATATAGACTATTAACGAATCAAATATCGGATTTAGTAACGAAGCTTGCGCATTTAAATTTGTTTTTTATTAGTCTTTAGGTGCCAAAAATATTTTTATTATTACTGTTATTATTATAATTATTACATACACTCGTCTTTATTATTATTATTTTTTTTACCAATATGCCTAAAAAATCCATGAAAATGATAACTAAGGCCCGGTTTCTACAGGAACCGTGGATATATCTATGATTCGCCTCGTTTTAGCCACGGATGGCTATAATTTGACAGATTGTCTATGGAACAAATGTTAATTTTCAAGTATTTTTATGTTTGTTTCTTCTGCGCATCTACCAATCTTTTCTTCATATCCACTATCCAAAGGTTGTCTGGTAGAGATCGCTATTAAGCGATAAGACCGCCGGTTGTATGCCATACCTTTTGTGTAATTTTACATCATATCTGTACTGTTACTTGAATGTGTGGTGTTCAATAAAGTACTTATATTGTATTTTATTTTAACCATCCGTAGCCAGAGCGAGGCGTTTTGTGGCTATAGCCATATATAGCGTAAAGGTGGGTTTTCAATGTCTCCGATCGATCGGTGCGGCTTGCGGCCGACATGAGTTTTATCAATATTTATATTTACCAAAACAATTATTTGAGCCCACATAATGGAAACATTTTTTTTATACAGTTGCTCAAAAAGTAAACATTTCGATACCTGTTTAACGTGCCAAAAGTTCGTCATTTCCGAATGAGCGCTTTTTGTCTTTTGACAGGTGGTGAGCGTGCCTAAACTTGTTTTTACGAACTAGCGCGTAAAGTTTTTTTGATCTTCATCCTGTTCGTTTATTACTTTATTCTTTTTTTTCGCAAATGTATTAAAAAATGTCGTTTGATACACGTGCGAAATTGACCAACATAACTAGGGACTCGTGATAAAATGACTAACTTTTCGCACTTGCATCAAAATGTACTATTTTTTTTGTAAATATAAATAGCAAGTAAAGGCAAAAAAATAACGATAAAACTCATGTCGCAAGCCACACCGATCGATCGGAGACATTGAAAACCGAACATTAGGGCGTATTCCTATTGTTTAAAACCGTTCGTCGTTATTATTTCCTTTATTTAATTCATATCCTATTATTATTACTGTATTATTGTTATATTTTCAAGTTGATAATTTGAGTGCATTATTCTTATAGTGTACTTTGTTCTTTCAAGGAGGATTCTGAATCATTACTATTATTTTATTTTATAAAACGAATTATAAAGTACTTATTACCTTTTAGACGTTTCCAAAACGGGACTACGGCGTTGCGGGAATCCAATTTAAATCTGTGGCAGCTTTAATAGTGTTAAGAAATATAAATTATTATTCTATTATTAAATATTGTAACGAAATATATGTGCATTTGAAACTTGTTTGAATTTTCATTTTTTTTTAACACAATGAGAGCAAAATACGCAAGTGTCGTAATCTTATTATTCTTCTAGGCTCTATTTTGATGAATAATTTTATCACAATAATGTGTATATTGAATAAACAATGAAACTTTCTCCCTGAAGCACCATATTATGATGGGTTGTGGGAAAAGCTGTGATGTGTATTGAAGTATTTATTAATATTTTATCCAAATTATTGCACATTAGCGATTTTATGGTTTATGGGTTAAGTAAGTGTTGAGTTAGTTTTAGAGCCGTCTATGAAAATCCTAAGTAAGAACTTAGGATTTTACTTGCTATTTATATTTACCAAATTAATCATTGGAGTCTATGGGCTAATGAAAACATTTTTTTAATACATTTGCTCAAAAAGTAAACATTTGGATAAGTACCTGTTTAACATGCCAAAAGTTCGTCGTTTCCGAACAAGCGCTTTTTGTTTTTTGACAGCTAGTGAGTACCTAAAGTTGAGGGCTTCAACGAGAGAGAACATAGGACTTTTATTATCTTCATGCAGCTGTACCTGGTATTTCTTGTCGAAGACAAACTGCTTGGGTATCCTGTCGGTGACCGCCTCTATGAGTGGTTCCTTGCCTACATACTTGTGTGATACAAATCAGCAAACTTTTTAGTATGAATATGATACAATAGTGTATTTAATTATAGACATCTGCGCTAAAAAAAATAAACATATTAGAACCGTTTAAATAAGATTAGAAGATTTTTCACGATTTTTTTCATAGAATAGTAATTTATGAAACAGTAAGTGTTTTAAGTATGTAATGAATATGAACATATTAATATTTTACTCGCCTTACAAATTCAAATAAGTAGTTTTCGTTTAAATAAGACAGCCAATTTAGGTCTTCTCGCGGCGGCTTAAGTACCCTACACCTAAGACAAAACTTTAGAATTGAATGAGAATGACGCCAAGACGTTCCGACGCTGGTTTTCAGAGGACCCAGTGTAAGTGTGTACGTGTGGGTGTCCGTGTGAGTGTAGGTTAGATGTGATGGTAAATAGGCATTGACCTATACTATAATAACATATGGACGAACAGTGCCTATCAGAATATGTCAAAATATATGGAGCAAACTGACATTAGAAAAAACTAATAACGCCTCTTTATAATATGTGTCAAGATAAATATTTTACAGAAAAGTAAACCTAACACTATAAGACTTAAGTGTCAAATTTACCGAAGTATTCGGGCACCTGTTTTGACTGGCCATTTTTCTCCGGCTGATTGTGAATCCTTACTTATTAATAGATCAATGTAAATAGGTATGAATGACTGTAAGTATGTGTATGTAATGTAAGGTATGATATGATGTAATGGTAAATATGAATGACTATTACGAAGTATTCGGGCACCCGTTTTGACGGGCCATTTTTCTCCGGCTGATTGTGAATCCTTACTTATTAATAGATCAACTATGTGTATCGTAGGATTTGAAGTTAGAGTGACCAGATAGATTTTATAATATAAAACAGACATAAATATAAACATATATAAATTCTACATGAACTACCGCCTAAAGTGATGGCCATAGACATAAATAATACTTCGTATGGACCCGGCCTAACGTAGACACATGTCATGTGTCCCCACTTCATTGGTGTCCAATCCAAAG
The DNA here is from genome assembly GCA_963971205.1 of Aethes cnicana. Lineage (NCBI taxonomy): Eukaryota > Metazoa > Arthropoda > Insecta > Lepidoptera > Tortricidae > Aethes > Aethes cnicana. The sequence continues at coordinate 5,298,861 of OZ020300.1, read as the reverse complement.
TTAAACTTATATCGTGACACTAAAGCTGGGACACATTTTTTCAACGACGAGACGAGTTTTTAGATACTGAAAAACAGTTTCGAAAAAAGTTTTTTTAAAAACGCTTATTGTCACGCCCGCTCGGTGACAGAACTTTGGATTGGACACCGTGGAAGTGGGGACATATTACGTGTACGTTAGACCGGGTCTATATTATTTACGTCTATGGTGATGGCCTTTTGAAGCTCAATCAGAAGCCTTTTGAGGTTTTTATTAAAAGAGAAAACTGACTTACAGTTTCTGATTGGCGGTGGCAAGTTGTACCAACACTTCGTGGCAACATAGCGGAAGCTACCAAGGCGGCAGTCTTATGTTGAGGAAAGAGTAGATACAAAGCCTCTCTTACTTTAGCCTGCGTTTTTAGGGTTCCGAAGTCCACAAGGAACCCTTATAGTTTCGCCATGTCCGTCCGTCCGTCCGTCCGTCCGTCCGTCCGTCTGTCCGCACTATTGCTCGGAGATGCTTAGTCCTAGAAAGCTGTAATTTGGCATGAATATACATATTATTACGCTGACAAAGTTGTACAATAAAATTTTGAAATATTTTTTTATAGGGTACCTCCCCTACTCGTAAGTAAAGTGGGGATGTATTTTTTTTTTCTTGCGTACCCCATGGTGCGGCTTATCGTTGAATAGGTCTTAAAAAAATAATGTAGGTTTGTTAAAACCATTTTTTGATTAAGTGATGCGTTTGTGAAATATTAAGCTTTAAAGTGCTATTTTTTGTTAGAGTCACGTGTCCCCCCCCCTGCCAGCTAAATGGTGGAATTTGGATGGCTGAAAAAAATCACGGTTGTGGCATATATAACTTAGTTGAAAGGAAAACTATCACAGCTAAGTAGGCTGTACAAACTTACGAGTAATAGTCGACCAACTTATGAAATGATTAAAATACCAATGATTTTTCTCGAGCGGCAGGGGCGTCGGGCGGGCACGTCATACCATAGTCTAGCTAGATGCTAATAAGTCTTAGAAAGGCACTGTGGGCATCCTCAACTTCGGAACCCTATACTTTGCGCGTGGTCCGACACGCACTTGGCCGGTTTTTTTTTTAATAAATAGGATGGTTCTTTTGTGTGTAGAATTCCAAACAGCAAAGTAGACAGGTGTAATGTACGGCGGGCACTCATATTAATCAAGTTATTGCTGTTTAAAAACGGGGCAATTCGTGATCTGCTAGGGACATCAAAACAAATACGAGCACAGGCATTTTGTATGCGTTGCATTGTTTTACGAGTGTGTGCCAAAAGACATTCACCGAAAACAGCATCGCCATAACTCAATTTTGTAAGAATAAGGGAGTCACATAAGCGTATGCGCATGTCAAGATTGATAACTGGACCATTTGGGCTGATTCCTTTTTTGCCGTGTTTGTTATTGTTCAGGGGCTATATTCGAAGTCTTAAAATAGGGATCTCCCTGTTCCCTATAGGATCGCTCGTGTGAACTTTAAATCTAACTGCTTAAAGTTCACGCGACGCGTAAGCGATCCTATAGGGAAGAGCGAGATCCATATTTAAAGACTACAGATAAAAGGGAAGGTTTTTATGTCTAGTAGGTACACCTGGGCAAAGCTTGAGCGGGTAGCTATTATTGTAAAATGTTAATCTTGAATTTAGCGAGATATATCGGTAAGTATGTCACGGTAGACTCCGGTAGAGCGTAGGCTCGCATTGCTTTACATATAGTCGCAATAAACAGCAGATAATGAGAACAGCATTCCTTTGCGACAGTCGTCAAATCATTCATTATCTGCTTTAAATATTATTGTACACTAGCTTCTGCCCAGAAAAATGCATACTTCCCGCGGGAACGATGCATTTTTCTGGGATAAAAAGCAGCCTATATGTTGACCAGTGTTATAAACTACCTCCAAACCAAATTTTGTTGCAATCCGTCCAGTAGTTTTCAAGTTAAATCCGGACATACTATTACAGACAAAGTTTCTAAAAATCGTTATTTTGTGTTCAGTATCGTTTATATAGTCCCCTCGACTTGATAGTTTCTTGTAATTTTCAAGTTTCAGACGCGATTTCTTCTACTAGAGACTATATAATTACTTATATAAGACTGTAAATGGGCCTTTTTACTTAATCTTGTCATCATCATCATCATCATCATTTCAGCCAAAAGACGTCCACTGCTGGACATAGGCCTCCCCCAAGGCTCGCCACTCAGACCGGTCCTGTGCTACTTGCTTCCACCGGTTTCCCGCGACCTTCACGAGGTCGTCGCTCCATCTTGTTGGAGGCCTACCGACAGCTCGTCTCCCGGTTCGCGGGCGCCACTCGAGAACTTTCCGGCCCCATCGGCCATCAGTCCTGCGAGCAATGTGCCCCGCCCACTGCCACTTAAGGCTCGCAATTCTTCGGGCTATGTCGGTGACCCTAGTTCTACTGCGGATATCCTCATTTCTGATTCTATCACGCAGAGAAACCCCGAGCATAGCCCTCTCCATTGCCCTCTGAGTGATTTTGAGCCTTCTTATGAGGCCCATCGTAAGCGCCCACGTCTCGGAACCATAAGTCATCACTGGCAACACACACTGGTCGAAGACTTTCGACTTGAGACACTGCGGCAATTTGGACGAAAAGACACTGCGAAGCTTCCCGAACGCTGCCCAGCCGAGTCGGATTCGACGATTGACCTCTTTCTCGAAGTTGGACCTACCTAACTGGACTGTTTGTCCCAGGTATACATAATGGTCAACAACTTCCAGCGCAGAGCCTCCGATTATTACGGGAGTTGGTACAACATGGACATTAGACATGATTTTCGTCTTGTCCATGTTCATTTTAAGACCAACTCGATCGGAAACTCTGCTGAGGTCAGCGAGCATAGTACTGAGGTCTTCCATGGTCTCAGCCATGACTACAATATCGTCGGCAAACCGAAGGTGAGAGATGTACTCGCCATTAACATTGATGCCTCGATCTTTCCAGTCCAGCACCTTAAAAGCATCTTCCAATGCAGCGGTGAACAGCTTCGGAGAGATCACATCTCCTTGTCTGACTCCCCGCTGCAGTGGAATAGGCTTCGTGGGCTGGTCCTGTAGTCGGACGGACATGGTGGCGTTTTCGTACAAACACTTCAACACTTCGATGTACCGGTAGTCAACTTGGCACCTCTGGAGAGACTGCAGCACAGCCCAAGTCTCGATCGAATCGAAGGCTTTCTCGTAGTCCACAAATGCAAGGCAAAGGGGGAGGTTATACTCTTCAGTCTTCTGTATAACCTGCCGCAACGCATGTATGTGGTCTACGGTACTATAGCCCTTTCGGAAACCGGCTTGTTCGGGAGGCTGGAATTCGTCAAACCTGCGCGCGAGACGGTTCGTAATGACTCTCGAAAACAGCTTGTAGACATGACTCAGAAGTGAGATGGGTCTATAATTCTTCAGCAAGGTGTTATCACCTTTTTTGAAGAAGAGCACCACCACACTTCTGTTCCATGCTCGCGGCGTTCTCCCTTCATGGATGACGGAATTAAACAGCGTCTGAAGGGCCTTAAGGACTGGTTTACCACCCGCCTTCAGGAGTTCAGCTGTAATTCCGTCATCACCGGGGGCTTTGCCGTTCTTAAGCTGTTTGAGAGCCATACTAATCTCGTACAGGCTGACGTCCGGGATATCTTCGGTATAGTGTCGGGTTAATCTAGCTCTAGGGTCTTTAGCTGGATCAGCGACGGGTGTTCGGGTTGTCGTGTAAAGCTGCCCATAGAACTTCTCGACTTCTCCCAACAGCTCGGGTTTGGATGAAACGATCCTGCCGTCTTCGGTCTTCAGCTTTGTCAATTGACTTTGGCCAATAGACAAATCTTTGGCAAATACCTTCGAACCTCTGTTACGCTCAATAGCCTTTTCAATACTGTTGGTATTGAATCGGCGTACATCACGCTTCAGAGATTTCGAGATCTGCCCATTGAGCTGCCGATATTGACAAGCGTCACCTGCAGACTGCAGAATCATTTCACGTCTCACCTCCATGAGCTTTAGGGTTGAGTCTGAGATTTTCTTGGTTCTTGTACGGCGGGTCTTGAAGAACTTGGACCCCACCGTATGAACAGCTTCTACAAACCCGTCGTTGTAATCGTCCACGTCACTATCTAGGCATTCGAACCGGTTTTGAAGTTCGAGCTGAAAGCTCTCGGGGTTTTGGAGCTGGGCCGATGCCGGGCGGAGCGTAGACTTTATCAGTCGTGTTCTCTCAAGCTTAAATTGAATATTCAGTGTGCCTCGTACCAAACGGTGATCGCTCCCAGTTTTAATTGCATTGATCACAGAGACATCACTGAATATTTGCTTCTTCGTCGACATGATAAAGTCAATCTCATTCCTCGTTGCACCGTCAGGGCTCATCCAGGTCCACTTCCTGTGCTCACGTTTCTTGAAGAAGGAGTTCATCATATAGAGTCCCTCCTTCTCCATAAAACCGGCCAGTAGGTGGCCCCTGTGATTTCTGCGCCCTACTCCAAATTGCCCCACTCTCAGCTCATCACCGTCTCGTTTGCCCAGTTTAGCGTTGAAGTCCCCCATAACAATTGTGAAGTGAGTTTTGGAGCTATGCATGGCTCTGGAGATATCCTCATACATAGCCTCCACCTCATCGTCGGAGTGCGTCGAGGTCGGAGCGTATACCTGTATAACCTTCAACGAATATCGTTGGGTTATTCTGAGTACAAGGCACGCTACCCTGGTCGACACACTCTCGATCTTCACCACGTTGTTTGCGAGGGACTTGTGGACGATAAACCCGACACCGCCCTGGGACCAACTAGAACAGGTTACCGGACTTCAGGGTTATCATGTCCTCCCCCTCTCTACGGACTTCTGATAACCCTACGATTCCCCAACGTAGCCTGCTCAATTCTTCCTCCAGTTCTAGTATCCTTTCGTCAGTCCGCAGCGTACGGCAGTTGTAGGTTGCCAGGGCCAGGGGTCGTCGATTTTGGTAGCCGGGTTTCTGCCGGGGATTAACTCTAGCACCCCCTGCCCCGCCGTTACCAAGGCCGCTACCGGAGCCAGGAATAGCGGGGCCGCCGGGGACTGGGGGTCTGTGTTCCGTTTGTGGCCTCATGTGTCCAATTTTATCCCTTGGGGGGGATTGCCATAGTCGCCACGCTTGGCAGGCGGGTTGGCGACCGCAGTTAGATTTGCGTAGTACGCGGAGGACGCTGCTGCCCGTCCTCCGGTTTATCCCTTATTCGCCTCTTACGAAACCCACGGGAGGAGATGGGGTGGTGCAATTCTGACCCGGCACCACACGGGTAATAATCTTGTACCCCAATTAATTTAAATGTTAGAAAAAAAATAAGACCGTGTCAGTTTTGTGACCATCATTAATCATTAAGTTTAATGGAATTATAGATTTTCATATTATTTATAAATTGCTTAATGAATAACCTTTAAAAAACATCGAGAAAATAGTTTGCTTTCATATGAATTTCGTTCTTAATTGTGGTCACAAAACTGACGCGGTCTTAATTTTTTCTGACATTTTCACTAATTGGGGTACAAGATTTAGTAAAAATGCCCAAATCTCCTTACATTACGGCGTACATCAGAAATAGCCAGGGAGCTTGAAATTTTCATACTTCACCTGTACAACGCCATCTAGATGTAGCTCATGGAGTTCTTTGTATGCAGGTTACCTAGGCAGCGACTTCTATTATCGCATTTAACACATATTTCGGGCGTACGCTGATTTGTTTGAAGGTTGTCATTCTAAGTTTACCTTACTTCTTCTATGCTTCTACAGACTTATTTTTAGTATAGAAGATTTACAGTATAGATGAACATAATACCTACATTATGGATACCAGATGATTGAGAAGACCGGTTGCCTGTCCTGTTCCCTATCCTTCTATCCCATCTTCCCTAATCCCATGTCCCATATCCTCCCTTATCCCATACGCCCTATCCTCCTCCGCTTTCGAGATCGATTAAAAAAACTCATTTGTTTTCATCAAAATCGGTTGTACTTATAATAATGTACATGTAGGTACAACTTGCTCGTCTACCGGTTCACGGACGCCACTCCAGGACTTTCTTGCCCCATCGGCCATCAGTCCTGCGAGCAATGTGCCCCGCCCACTGCCACTTAAGGTTCGCAATTCTTCGGGCTATGTCGGTGAACCCAGTTCTACTGCGGATATCCTCATTCATGTCGGTAGGCCTCCAACAAGATGGAGTGACGACCTTGTAAAGGTCGCGGGAGCGCGGTGGATGCGAGTGGCACAGGACCGGTCTGAGTGGCGCGCCTTGGGGGAGGCCTATGTCCAGCAGTGGACGTCTATCGGCTGAAATGATGATGATGATGATGATGATGAGGTACTTACAACTTGAAGCCGTGGTGGCCTAGTGGTTCGACCTGCCGCCTCTCATGCAGAGGGTCGGGGGTTCGATTCCGGCTCGCACTTTAAGTGTGCAAAATTCAATTTGAATTTACCACTGAGCTTTTCGGTGAAGGAAAACATCGTGAGGAAACCTGCTCGCATCTGCGAAGTAATTCAAAGATGTGTGTGAATTCCCGGAGGCCTGTGCCACAGAATAAGTAATAGTACTAACGTCCTGTGCCCAGCAGTGGGACGCAAATAGGCTACATACAACTAATAGGCTATAGTACAACTTGCATTTTTGTCGGAATATCTTTAACTCCTACCTATTCAATTAAAATAAGCATTCTGCATAGAGTACCTACGTAGGTATATAGACGGCCTTGCATTGTAATAATATTAGTAAGAATTTTATATGCAAATAGTATAAAATAGACTTTAGCATTAATATCATAAGGATCATGTATAAAAAGTAGTTATCAACAATTAAGTAAATCAACTTTACAAGCTGGGCGTTGACAGGCGCCTACAAAAAAATATATTAGAATTTATGATGAGGATGACTTAATGTTTCAATTATATTTATAAATAAATGTCAATGATTCAGAATAAAAAAAAAAACAATACATGTATTCTACTGTGAAAATGAAAATGAAAATATTTATTCAGCAAATAGGCCACATCTGGGCACTTTTACACGTCACTTTTAAATAAATTTAACAGAAATGAATTTACCAGCGCTTCCTAGACCCATTGCTTGAGAAGAAGCGCCGCAACAAACTCGGCAGAAGGCCTTTTTTCAAAATTTAAACATATATACAGATTTACATTACATTAATATTTATAAAAATACATATAATAGGTACATACTAAAATTACATTTAAGGGATGTATAGTCCCTAACTTAAACTTAAATCTTAGAGATGGTCTTATATTAGGTACAAATTAATGAAAATATTAATTAATGACAGTACTTATCTAAATATGTACTTATAACTAAAAATAATAATAAAAATCGCAAATGTTTAGAGATTGTACACGTCTCTAGGTCTCCTAAAGTTGTACAAATTGTGAAATGATTATTACTGTACTAAAGTTAAACAAGTATTAAAACTACTTGAAAATAACTAAAATACTTATAAATACTGTTATATGTATTTAATTAAAGACAACACAGTGTAGGTACCTTTAATTAAACTCCCTTAAACAAGACAACCAATGTATCTACTTAGAAAATGTTTGGTAAGTACCAGAGATTGTACAAATTATGGATTTATTTTTTATCAGCTTTTGATAAAAAGTAACCTTAGTCCTTACCCGTATTCTTAACTATAATTGTAAACAATTTCATCAAAATCAGTTCATCGGTTTAGCTGTGAAAGGGAAACAAACAGAGTTAGTATCGCACTTATAATAACTAGATGTATTATATGGATAGATTCAATCAATTAATCAATTAGATTAGTTAGTATAGGACTATAGATTTTTTCAGCAACCTGCACAAGGCATTACTTTAACGCTAACAAATACATCAACAATTTCGTAAAGCTCATAAAGAAACAGTCAAAGACCGCCGCGAAATGGCTCTGGCCGCGAGGAATGAGGCCGGTTCCACTGACCCAGAGGCGGCCTTGACTTTAGCGGGATGTGAGGCAAGGATGGACGGAGAGATGGGGGTATGCGTGAGTGATGCATTTTTACAACTCTGTTTTTAGGGCTCCGAACCTCAAGAGGTAAAAACGGAACCCTTATAGGATCACTCGTGTGTCTGTCCGTCCGTCTGTCACAGTGGATTTTCTCCGAAACTACTGGACCGATTAAATTGAAATTTGGTACGTACATGTAAGTTTGTGATAAATGAATTTTAGACCCTATTTTTGGGGGCTAAATTTGAAAAAATATTAATGATTTTTTTCAAACTATATCGACTGGCATATCAATTGAAAATACTTTTTATGAGGATCTCAAATATAGTATATTTTTTATTTCTTTTTCGGTTAATACTTTTCGAGTTATTTAAGAAAATAGGCGAAAAATTATCACACCCCCCTTATCTCCGAAACCACTGGACCTAAAATTTTGGAAAAAATACGGAGGATAGTTATTAACCTATAGATTATAGGAAAATTATTAACATATTAGCATATTGGAACGTATTTTCTAATGTCAGTTTGCTCCATATATTTGACATAGGTATTCTGTTAGGCACTGTTCGTCCATATTATTATTGGTCAATGTGTGTATGTATTATCAGTATTAGGCAATTTAAGTATACTGTTATTTCATCTAAATCGTTCAGGCAATTTTTTAATTGTATATTTAGAGATAAAAGACAAGACAGACAGAGTTACTTTTGCATTTATAATATTAGTATGGATTTGAATACGTAAACAAATAAAATTGGCTCTCTGTAAAGTCGGTCTACGGATGATAATTTTATACGTGATAACGTCACGTAACGCTAGGTAACGCTACAACGCTACTATTGCATCGTGTTTTTTCGTGGGCGCAATAGGGATGACGACAGGGTGAAGAAATCAAAATTCTAATTAGTCCGTCAGTCAGGTAATAAAAAAATATTAGACACGTATTTTTTATTTTATCAAATTAACAAAGAATGACTAAGTTAAAACGCATTAAAGTTGGAGAGTGGGGGCTAACGACGTCACCGTTAGGTATAAATCGTACCTAACCGTGACGTCACGCGACATTTCAACTCAATATATCTCCGTATGAGTTTGATTACGTGAAAAAAGAAAAAATACGTGTCCAATACTTTTCAATAATCTTCCTGATAGACTAAGAAAAAAAAGTTGTCGTCTCCCCTATTCAAAATTCAATCATTTATTCAGCAAATTGGCCACATAGGGGTACTTTTACACGTCAGAAAAAGAATTTACCAGCGCTTCCTAGACCCATTGCTTGAGAAGAAGCGCCGCAACAATCTATAAGACATTATCACGTCAAAAAATATGTATTTAATAAAATTTTGCATACATGGTGAGTTTTTGCATGCCGCCGTCCACTTACATGCGCTTGCGCCGCGAATTATTTCAGATGCAATTGGTGCATCGAGTACGCCGAGCGGAGTTCGGTTGTTTTCTTTTCGTTTCTTTTTGGTTTATCCATACTTACTAATATACAAATGTGAAAGTGTGTTTGTTTGTCCATCCTTCAAGTCGCAATGAGTATCGCGATTTGGATAAAATTTGGTATGGAGATAGTTTGAGACCCGGGCAATAACATAGGATACTTTTTATCCCGATATATCCACGGGAAAGGGTTTTCCACGGGTCAAGTAATGGGGACCATGACGTCTATTACCTACTTGATTCCATCAGATTATTTCCCGATGGAAAATATTTATGATAATCGCGTTCCCGCGAGAACTATGCGTTTTCCCGGGATAAAAAGTAGTCTATGTCCTTTTCCGGGAATCAAACTATCTCCATGCCAAATTTCATCTAAATCGGTCTAGCGGTTGAAGTGTGAAGAAGCAACAGACAGGCAGAGTTACTTTCACATTAATAATATTAAATTATGAATGTATGTTCTCTTTATTAAATACCATCATTATTTAAATATTTATAGCTCCAAGCGGGTGATAATTATGCCATTTATTCAAAATTTATGATACCTTTCTTGTGACAAAATTCAGGCTTACTTGCTGTGTATTTTATCAGGCACTTTAAATTATACGTTACTACTAATTACATATTTTAAATGCGAAAATAACCTGCCGGTCTGTCTGTCTGTTACCTCTTCACGCTTAAACCACTGGACCAATATGGACGGAATTTGGTATTGAGATAGTTGAGACCCGGAAAAGGACATAAGCTACTTTATTATCCCGGAAAACGCATAGTTCTCGCGGGAACGCGATTATCATAAATATTTTCCATCGGGAAAAAAATCTGATGGAATCAATCATGGATGTCATGGTCCCTTATTAACAGATTTCGCTATTTCTTACATGTACACTCAACAGCAATGAAAACGGCTCATTTTGTATGGGAAATCCTATAGAAAGTGACCCGTTTTCATTGCAGTTAAATGTTAGAGATTTCTCTGTATTCATTGACTTAGATTGGTCAACCTGTATAAACCATAAGCACAGAATATTTAATAGTACTACTACATACAGAATGGCCACGGAATCACCCGCCTGAATCTAGCCGGCGCGCAACTCGCGCCCAACTCGCCCTTACCGTCATTTGTTTCATCCGGATATGGAGAGTGAATCGTTGGCCCGCGTAGTGGTACACCTACATTCATTTACAGGTGTACAGACGTCCTCGCACGCACACAGACGTCCTCGCACGCAAACATTGACACTTTATTCGAATTGTGTTCGAAATCGGCCTTTTATAAGTAGGCCGTCTTGGCCGTGTGCCGCATAAGTTGAGACAAATAAAGATACATAGGTATAGTAATTATCGTTAGTTTATTCAGAAAACTTAATAATGTGATGATATGAGTATTTTTACATTAGTTTTGATCAGAGTTAGCTGAGCTGATACAACCGTCAAGCAATGCTTACAACTATTTAAATAAAGTCTTTGGTATGAATGTGACGAAGCGATTTGAAATATTAATTTGGAGCGGCGGGTTACATGTGAAATTGTAATAAATAAATTAAAAAATAATAATATGGTATTTAAGTCTACCACAGTTGTGACGCACTTGAAACTATGTTTCAAGCAAACACAGGTTTCCAAGGTTCTAGTTCTATGGGATCCTGTATGCTTTAGTGTCAGACACGGCTGGATAAGAGCTCTTGCTATCCACCAAGTCATCGTGGAACGTGAAACTGCCCAGCGTAGAAGAGCACGTTTTCTGCTGGAAATATAGCGTCCAGTGGCCTCCAGAATAGTGCATGTAGGCGAAGGCATGCCGTGTGGTGCCGGCCTAGAATTGCACCACCCCCTCTCTTCCCGTGGGTGTCGTAAGAGGCGACTAAGGGATAAACCGGAGGATGGGCAGCAGCGTCCTCCGAGCACTACCACCTTAAAACTGCGGTCGCCAACCCGCCTGCCAAGCGTGGCGACTATTGGCAAATCCCCCCCAAGGGATAGACTTGGGAAATATGATGCCACAACAACAGCCCAGACCCCTAGTCCCCGGCGGCCCTGCTATTCCTGGCCATGGTAGCGGCCATGGTGACGGCGGGGCAGGGGGTGCTATAGTGAATCCCTGGGTTCGGCCAGGCTACCAAAAACGACGACCCTTGGCCCTGGCAACATATAACTGCCGTACACTGCGGACCGACGAAAAGGTACTGGAACTGGAGGAAGAATTGAGCAGGTTACGTTGGGGAATCATAGGGTTATCAGAAGTCCGGAGAGAGGGGGAGGACATGATAACCCTGAAGTCCGGTAACCTGCTCTATTTCCGGGAGGGCGACCAACAGTCCCAGGGAGGTGTCGGGTTTATCGTCCACAAGTCCCTCGCAAACAATGTGGTGAAGATCGAGAGTGTGTCGACCAGGGTAGCGTGCCTTGTACTCAGAATAACCCAACGATATTCGTTGAAGGTTATACAGGTTTACGCTCCGACCTCGACGCACTCCGACGATGAGGTGGAGGCTATGTATGAGGACATTTCTAGAGCCATGCAAAGCTCCAAAACTCACTTCACAGTTGTTATGGGGGACTTCAACGCGAAATTGGGCAAACGAGACGGTGAAGAGCTGAGAGTGGGGCAATTTGGAGTAGGGCGTAGGAATCACCGGGGCCATCTACTGGCTGGTTTCATGGAGAAGGAGGGACTCTATATGATGAACTCCTTCTTCAGGAAACGTGAGCACAGAAAGTGGACCTGGATGAGCCCTGATGGTGTAACGAGGAATGAGATAGACTTTATCATGTCGACGAGGAAGCAGATATTCGATGATGTCTCAGTGATCAATTCGGTTAAGTCCGGGAGCGATCACCGTATGGTACGAGGCACATTGAATATCCAAGTGAAGCTTGAGAGATCTCGACTGATAAAGTCTACGCTCCGCCCGGCACCGACCCAGCTCCAAAACCCCGAGAGCTTTCAGCTCGAACTCCAAAACCGTTTTGCTTGCCTAGAAAGCGACGTGGACGATTACAACGACGGGTTTGTGGAAGCTGTCCATACGGTTGGGTCCAAGTTCTTCAAGACCCGCCGTACAAGAACCAAGAAAATCTCAGACTCAACCCTAAAGCTCATGGAGGTGAGGCGTGAGATGATTCTGCAGTCTTCAGGTGACGCTAGTCATTATCGGCAGCTCAATAGGCAGATCTCGAAGTCTCTGAAGCGTGATATACGCCGATTCAATACCAACAGTATTGAAAAGGCTATTGAGCGTAACAGAGGCTCGAAGGTGTTTGCCAAAGATCTGTCTATTGGCCAAAGCCAATTGACGAAGCTGAAGACCGAAGACGGCAGGATCGTCTCATCCAAACCGGAGCTGTTGGGAGAAGTCGAGAAGTTCTATGGGCAGTTATACACGACAATCCGAACACCCGTCGCTGATCCAGCTAAAGACCCTAGAGCTAGATTAACCCGACACTATACCGAAGATATCCCGGACGTCAGCCTGTACGAGATTAGTATGGCTCTCAAACAGCTTAAGAACGGCAAAGCCCCCGGTGATGACGGAATTACAGCTGAACTCCTGAAGGCGGGTGGTAAACCAGTCCTTAAGGCCCTTCAGACGCTGTTTAATTCCGTCATCCATAAAGGAAGAACGCCGCGAGCATGGAACAGAAGTGTGGTGGTGCTCTTCTTCAAAAAAGGTGATAACACCTTGCTGAAGAATTATAGACCCATCTCACTTCTGAGTCATGTCTACAAGCTGTTTTCGAGAGTCATTACGAACCGTCTCGCGCGCAGGTTTGACGAATTCCAGCCTCCCGAACAAGCCGGTTTCCGAAAGGGCTATAGTACCGTAGACCACATACATGCGTTGCGGCAGGTTATACAGAAGACCGAAGAGTATAACCTCCCCCTTTGCCTTGCATTTGTGGACTACGAGAAAGCCTTCGATTCGATCGAGACTTGGGCTGTGCTGCAGTCTCTCCAGAGGTGCCAAGCTGACTACCGGTACATCGAAGTGTTGAAGTGTTTGTACGAAAATGCCACCATGTCCGTCCGACTACAGGACCAGACCACGATGCCCATCCCACTGCAGCGGGGAGTCAGACAAGGAGACGTAATCTCTCCGAAGCTGTTCACCGCTGCATTGGAGGATGCCTTCAAGGTGCTGGACTGGAAAGGTCGAGGCATCAATGTAAATGGCGAGTACATCACTCACCTTCGATTTGCCGACGATATAGTAGTTATGGCTGAGACCATGGAAGACCTCAGTGCTATGCTCGTTGACCTCAGCAGAGTTTCCGATCGAGTTGGTCTGAAAATGAACATGGACAAGACGAAGATCATGTCCAATGTCCATATTGTGCCAACTCCAGTAATAATCGGAGGCTCTGCGCTCGAAGTTGTTGACCATTATGTATACCTGGGACAAACAGTCCAGTTAGGTAGGTCCAACTTCGAGAAAGAGATCAATCGTCGAATCCGACTCGGCTGGGCAGCGTTCGGGAAGCTTCGCAGTGTCTTTTCGTCCAAATTACCGCAGTGTCTTAAGTCGAAAGTCTTCGACCAGTGTGTGTTGCCAGTGATGACTTATGGTTCCGAGACGTGGGCGCTTACGATGGGCCTCATAAGAAGGCTCAAGGTCACCCAGAGGGCAATGGAGAGGGCTATGCTCGGGGTTTCTCTGCGTGATAGAATCAGAAATGAGGATATCCGCAGTAGAACTGGGGTCACCGACATAGCCCAAAGAATTGCGAACCTTAAGTGGCAGTGGGCGGGGCACATTGCTCGCAGGACTGATGGCCGATGGGGCAAGAAAGTCCTGGAGTGGCGTCCGCGAACCGGTAGACGAGCTGTCGGTAGGCCTCCAACAAGATGGAGTGACGACCTTGTAAAGGTCGCGGGAACGCGGTGGATGCGAGTGGCACAGGACCGGTCTGAGTGGCGCGCCTTGAAGGAGGCCTATGTCCAGCAGTGGACGTCTATCGGCTGAAATGATGATGATGATGATGATGAAATAGGCCACATCTGGGCACTTTTACACGTCACTTTTAAATAAATTTAACAGAAATGAATTTACCAGCGCTTCCTAGACCCATTGCTTGAGAAGAAGCGCCGCAACAAACTCGGCAGAAGGCCTTTTTTCAAAATTTAAACATATATACAGATTTACATTACATTAATATTTATAAAAATACATATAATAGGTACATACTAAAATTACATTTAAGGGATGTATAGTCCCTAACTTAAACTTAAATCTTAGAGATGGTCTTATATTAGGTACAAATTAATGAAAATATTAATTAATGACAGTACTTATCTAAATATGTACTTATAACTAAAAATAATAATAAAAATCGCAAATGTTTAGAGATTGTACACGTCTCTAGGTCTCCTAAAGTTGTACAAATTGTGAAATGATTATTACTGTACTAAAGTTAAACAAGTATTAAAACTACTTGAAAATAACTAAAATACTTATAAATACTGTTATATGTATTTAATTAAAGACAACACAGTGTAGGTACCTTTAATTAAACTCCCTTAAACAAGACAACCAATGTATCTACTTAGAAAATGTTTGGTAAGTACCAGAGATTGTACAAATTATGGATTTATTTTTTATCAGCTTTTGATAAAAAGTAACCTTAGTCCTTACCCGTATTCTTAACTATAATTGTAAACAATTTCATCAAAATCAGTTCATCGGTTTAGCTGTGAAAGGGAAACAAACAGAGTTAGTATCGCACTTATAATAACTAGATGTATTATATGGATAGATTCAATCAATTAATCAATGGATAGATTCAATCAATTAATCAATTAGATTAGTTAGTTTAGGACTATAGATTTTTTCAGCAACCTGCACAAGGCATTACTTTAACGCTAACAAATACATCAACAATGTCGTAAAGCTCATAAAGAAACAGTCAAAGACCGCCGCGAAATGGCTCTGGCCGCGAGGAATGAGGCCGGTTCCACTGACCCAGAGGCGGCCTTGACTTTAGCGGGATGTGAGGCAAGGATGGACGGAGAGATGGGGGTATGCGTGAGTGATGCATTTTTACAACTCTGTTTTTAGGGCTCCGAACCTCAAGAGGTAAAAACGGAACCCTTATAGGATCACTCGTGTGTCTGTCCGTCCGTCTGTCACAGTGGATTTTCTCCGAAACTACTGGACCGATTAAATTGAAATTTGGTACGTACATGTAAGTTTGTGATAAATGAATTTTAGACCCTATTTTTGGGGGCTAAATTTGAAAAAATATTAATGATTTTTTTCAAACTATATCGACTGGCATATCAATTGAAAATACTTTTTATGAGGATCTCAAATATAGTATATTTTTTATTTCTTTTTCGGTTAATACTTTTCGAGTTATTTAAGAAAATAGGCGAAAAATTATCACACCCCCCTTATCTCCGAAACCACTGGACCTAAAATTTTGGAAAAAATACGGAGGATAGTTATTAACCTATAGATTATAGGAAAATTATTAACATATTAGCATATTGGAACGTATTTTCTAATGTCAGTTTGCTCCATATATTTGACATAGGTATTCTGTTAGGCACTGTTCGTCCATATTATTATTGGTCAATGTGTGTATGTATTATCAGTATTAGGCAATTTAAGTATACTGTTATTTCATCTAAATCGTTCAGGCAATTTTTTAATTGTATATTTAGAGATAAAAGACAAGACAGACAGAGTTACTTTTGCATTTATAATATTAGTATGGATTTGAATACGTAAACAAATAAAATTGGCTCTCTGTAAAGTCGGTCTACGGATGATAATTTTATACGTGATAACGTCACGTAACGCTAGGTAACGCTACAACGCTACTATTGCATCGTGTTTTTTCGTGGGCGCAATAGGGATGACGACAGGGTGAAGAAATCAAAATTCTAATTAGTCCGTCAGTCAGGTAATAAAAAAATATTAGACACGTATTTTTTATTTTATCAAATTAACAAAGAATGACTAAGTTAAAACGCATTAAAGTTGGAGAGTGGGGGCTAACGACGTCACCGTTAGGTATAAATCGTACCTAACCGTGACGTCACGCGACATTTCAACTCAATATATCTCCGTATGAGTTTGATTACGTGAAAAAAGAAAAAATACGTGTCCAATACTTTTCAATAATCTTCCTGATAGACTAAGAAAAAAAAGTTGTCGTCTCCCCTATTCAAAATTCAATCATTTATTCAGCAAATTGGCCACATAGGGGTACTTTTACACGTCAGAAAAAGAATTTACCAGCGCTTCCTAGACCCATTGCTTGAGAAGAAGCGCCGCAACAATCTATAAGACATTATCACGTCAAAAAATATGTATTTAATAAAATTTTGCATACATGGTGAGTTTTCGCATGCCGCCGTCCACTTACATGCGCTTGCGCCGCGAATTATTTCAGATGCAATTGGTGCATCGAGTACGCCGAGCGGAGTTCGGTTGTTTTCTTTTCGTTTCTTTTTGGTTTATCCATACTTACTAATATACAAATGTGAAAGTGTGTTTGTTTGTCCATCCTTCAAGTCGCAATGAGTATCGCGATTTGGATAAAATTTGGTATGGAGATAGTTTGAGACCCGGGCAATAACATAGGATACTTTTTATCCCGATATATCCACGGGAAAGGGTTTTCCACGGGTCAAGTAATGGGGACCATGACGTCTATTACCTACTTGATTCCATCAGATTATTTCCCGATGGAAAATATTTATGATAATCGCGTTCCCGCGAGAACTATGCGTTTTCCCGGGATAAAAAGTAGTCTATGTCCTTTTCCGGGAATCAAACTATCTCCATGCCAAATTTCATCTAAATCGGTCTAGCGGTTGAAGTGTGAAGAAGCAACAGACAGGCAGAGTTACTTTCACATTAATAATATTAAATTATGAATGTATGTTCTCTTTATTAAATACGATCATTATTTAAATATTTATAGCTCCAAGCGGGTGATAATTATGCCATTTATTCAAAATTTATGATACCTTTCTTGTGACAAAATTCAGGCTTACTTGCTGTGTATTTTATCAGGCACTTTAAATTATACGTTACTACTAATTACATATTTTAAATGCGAAAATAACCTGCCGGTCTGTCTGTCTGTTACCTCTTCACGCTTAAACCACTGGACCAATATGGACGGAATTTGGTATTGAGATAGTTGAGACCCGGAAAAGGACATAAGCTACTTTATTATCCCGGAAAACGCATAGTTCTCGCGGGAACGCGATTATCATAAATATTTTCCATCGGGAAAAAAATCTGATGGAATCAATCATGGATGTCATGGTCCCTTATTAACAGATTTCGCTATTTCTTACATGTACACTCAACAGCAATGAAAACGGCTCATTTTGTATGGGAAATCCTATAGAAAGTGACCCGTTTTCATTGCAGTTAAATGTTAGAGATTTCTCTGTATTCATTGACTTAGATTGGTCAACCTGTATAAACCATAAGCACAGAATATTTAATAGTACTACTACATACAGAATGGCCACGGAATCACCCGCCTGAATCTAGCCGGCGCGCAACTCGCGCCCAACTCGCCCTTACCGTCATTTGTTTCATCCGGATATGGAGAGTGAATCGTTGGCCCGCGTAGTGGTACACCTACATTCATTTACAGGTGTACAGACGTCCTCGCACGCACACAGACGTCCTCGCACGCAAACATTGACACTTTATTCGAATTGTGTTCGAAATCGGCCTTTTATAAGTAGGCCGTCTTGGCCGTGTGCCGCATAAGTTGAGACAAATAAAGATACATAGGTATAGTAATTATCGTTAGTTTATTCAGAAAACTTAATAATGTGATGATATGAGTATTTTTACATTAGTTTTGATCAGAGTTAGCTGAGCTGATACAACCGTCAAGCAATGCTTACAACTATTTAAATAAAGTCTTTGGTATGAATGTGACGAAGCGATTTGAAATATTAATTTGGAGCGGCGGGTTACATGTGAAATTGTAATAAATAAATTAAAAAATAATAATATGGTATTTAAGTCTACCACAGTTGTGACGCACTTGAAACTATGTTTCAAGCAAACACAGGTTTCCAAGGTTCTAGTTCTATGGGATCCTGTATGCTTTAGTGTCAGACACGGCTGGATAAGAGCTCTTGCTATCCACCATAGTAGCAGAAGACACCAAGTCATCGTGGAACGTGAAACTGCCCAGCGTAGAAGAGCACGTTTTCTGCTGGAAATATAGCGTCCAGTGGCCTCCAGAATAGTGCATGTAGGCGAAGGCAGGAATGTTTCCAACGAGACGTCGCATCTCTACAAGGTAACCGTAGTCTTTATACTGCATCGCGTAGGTCGTGCTGCCTCCTTTCTGAGCTGGTGAGAGATTGTTGAACTGGCCAGCCTCGTAGGTTCCTTCTACGTGGCGTAGACGCAAATTCCCGTTACCTAGAGGTGTAACGGTCCAGGAGCAGCCACTAAAGTCTGGAGTGAACACGTATTTAGGCTGCCCAGCGTTCGGATGTGCGGGTATATCAATGGTACCTCCCTGGTTGAGCCAGTAGGCGCTCTCTCCCGACGGATCCACTTCAAGCACGTAAACGTACTTCTTTCCTTTAACTTCGGCAAATTTAAAGCGACTTTCATGTCCCGGTATCCCTGGAGATCGCGGTGCACCGACACCCCCAGCGGTGAACGCGTACGTGCCAAAGTAGGACCCCAAAGCTTGGTTAAGAGTTCTAGTCCTTTTTGTCCTCCCGTTGACGATTTGAGAGTGTCCGCAGTTAATCGGGGAAGCATTGTTTAAGACTCTATCGGCGCCTTCTGACAAACGGTTGCCTGGAAGCTGGTGCAGTGTCCCGACAGCTTCAATAAGTCCAGATAGCTGGACGATTAGAAGCACAACAGGGATGAAATGTCTGAGTGCCATCGCTACGACTGGTGATGGATACTGTGAACGATAGTGTCCTGCCTGACCTTATATAGGGTTATATTGACGCATCGTATTACGTATGGGATTTTCATACTGTACGAAGACCTACCTACGCTGTTGTGATTTGTGAGATAAGAAGGAAGTCTGTTGTGACGACGTAGATTTCCCAACAGGATTTTAAATTGTCCTTACGGATGTGTGGAGTGAATTAACTCTTCGTCCCATCTATGTATAAAGGCGCAACTGTCCTTATGACAGTTTTCCGATTATTACATTATCGTATTCTCTGATTTTTTTGACACCCTCTGACTTCAAAAAAACAATTAACACTGCAACTTTGAAGAAAATACAGAAGTTTTAAATTTTGCCGAGACAGTTGCGCCCAAATGTCGAGCCCATTTTCTCCGGCGAGAAAGGTCGCAACATACGGTTAGGTCTCTCGTCCGCGGGTCTAAGGGGAGCGAGACCAGATCGCAAGTGCTATTTTTTTTGACAAAAACGTAGGTATATTTTCCACGTTATTTTGATGTAAAAACATGTATTTTTTGAACATGTATCAGTTTTATTTATGCTTATATTTTTTAAAGCGAGATTCCGAAGCCCCTTCAAGCTGTCCTAACTGCTGTTACGACCCTCTCATTTCGATGAATAAAGGTCGTACTGGTCACTTGCGTCCTTATTCGGCGTAAAATTTAAATTTGTTGCTTAATTTCAAAGTGAAAAAAGGATTTATGAGATATATTATGGTATTAAAATTTTAAAAAAATGTGATCACCGATATTACACTTCTTAGTACTTTAAGTGCGTACCTTGAAAGTTTCATAGAATTCGCTTTGCTGATGATTTTTTTAAACACAAAAATGCTCCTCATTTGAAGTTGACTTTTTGCAGTTGCGCCTTTATAGATACGTAGGATGGACGACTTGTCTTGAAGATATTTTAACAAGCTTTAATAAGTAAGTACTTCATGTATTTACCCACATTGTTTCCTTATGGGAGATCCCGTCTCAGAATAATACAATGTGCATGTATCGATACTACATACTATGTATTGTTAGCTGAAAAAAGGATCTACACCACACCAATACTACACCACGTTGAATGATATCATAGAGTAACGCGCTGCCCGACAAGATTGGATAGTCTGTGGTCAATAAAAAGATGGCAGTTGGCTTGGTTGCTGTAATTAAGTTTTGCTCCGTTGTGATTAATGTGATTTACTCACTGAGGTACATTACTAGAGACGAAGCTTCCTATAAAACATCTCGAAGAAACGTGTCAAAACTTGAAAATCGAGTCGTAACGCTGAAAACTAAGAAAAGTTGTAGTAAAACTGTGTCTATCTCTTTCCTACTCGTATGCTACGAATACGCCGAATTGACGCTAGACAAAGATAGCAATATTCATGGCTGTCAAAGGGATGTCAAACGGGTAGTGATACCAGGTGTCGGGAAATTTACCCCAAAGTTTTTTTTTTTCAATAAGTTAGTGTTAAAGGCCGTTCAACATCTTATTTTGCTTTTATAGTGTCAAAATTATATTTAAACAAGATTATAAACGAGAAACATTCAGAGTATGAATTGTTTTAAGTATTAGGCTCTATCCATGGTAAATATTGAAATGAAGTTTGTTCATATTTTGACTCATGTTTATTTTAATTTCTTACTACGTGTACCTACACCAAATATCTTTAGAGAAAAAAGATAATAAAAGAAGGCTTTTAAATTAACTGTTTACAATTACAATGAAAATTTGAATGTATAAAATAAAAATAAAAATTCTTCTGTACGTGTGTTTGTCACCCTAGTCCTCTTAAGCGGCTGGACCGATTTAAATGAAATTTTGTATGCCTGTTGGGAAGAAGTTCTAGATAAAGACAATTAGACCCCCAATTAGAGTAGGTGGCGCTGGTATTCCGGGCAGGACAAAGTCTGCCCGGAATACCAGCAGTCTGTATCCAAACTATATCCAAAGCATAGAAAATAAGGTAAACTTAGAAGGACAGCCTTCAAACAAATCAGCGTACGCCCAAAATAAGTGTTAAATGCGATAATAGATGTCGCTGCCTAGGCAGCCTGCATATAAATTTGAACTCTTGTTCATGGAGTTCATTTAGATGGCGAAGTATGAAAAGTTGAAGCTCCGTGGCTATTTCCGAAGTACGCCGTAATGTAAGGAGATTGACAGTCTTATATAATTACATTGTCTCTGTCCATAGTAATATTATAAACTAGTTGTGTCCCGCGACTTCGTCTGCGTGGAATATAAAAATGCCGATATTTCTTTCCGATATCCGATTTTAATCAAACATAGCTTAAGTATAGTTATGTAGTTCCGAATGACGCTCTATCTTTGAAAACTGCTTTCAAATCGGTTCAGTTGTTTCGGAGATTAACTCTAACAAACAGATAACTACCATTTTATTGAAGTATAGATAGATATGGTCCAGTGTGTTTGTTTGTTCTTCCTTGTATGGTATATGGTATGTTATGCTATATGGTATGGTTGTATGGTATATGGTATGGTATGGTTGTATGGTATGGTATATGGTATGTTATAACTGGTGGTATGGTGTGGTATGGTATGGTATGGTATGGTGTACATATATGGTATGGTATCATCGGGTACGCAAATTCTAATTCCACGACAAAGTCTCGGGAAAGGCTAGCAAAACCTATAAATAACCAACATGAGGACAACATCGAGGTGTCTGCATAAAGTATACAGTGTATCCAGGGATAAAGTGCACAAGTGAACAGGGATGAAACGTGATGATATTTTATCGGTAAAAAAAAAACCGTTTTTTCTGCCGTTATTTTTTTTAATGATTTTTGCAAAAATCCGTGATGTCATAGGATATTTCCCGTTCTAAGGGGCGTATATTGACTTTCAGCGAGATTCTAAACACAAAGCCTTAGTCATGTTATTTATATAAAAAAATGCGAAAGAAACTTCAGATTCCAAAAAAACGGGTTTTTTACTGAAATCTATTCTCTAGGAGCTGAAGTAAGGAGTTGGAACCCCACAACCCATAAAAATATAAGTTGATCCTACACTATACTACACTTGGTTGACTGGAAGAAAATGCCTCGAGGCATTAAGCCCGCCTTTTGTACATGAATTTTTCTTTATGTTCAATAAAGTTGTAATAAATAAATAAATGCTTACACAGTTCATCCAACAACACCTTATTAAATTGTTGATTTAAATAAAATATCTTGTAATTATTATTTATTATCATTATCTAATCCAATATATATATATATATATATATATATATATATAATATCAAAACGCCATTATTTACATTGATATTATTAGATTACTGAAAACTATACGGTTTGTCTAACAATTTCCCTGAAATGTGGTTAATTTTGAACCATGATTACCTTGCAACATTGGGCTTAAAAAGTGAACAATTGAAAACCCTTCGTAATGAAATTTTGATTTAGTGTTAATAAAAATAATATGACATTAAAAATTAAAACTCTACTGTGAAACGTGTGACAGCTCGGCGGTCATATTGACAGAGTGACCCCTTGCTTGACTGTTGCGGGTTCGAGTCCCGCTAGGGGCAAACTTTGTATGATGAGCACGAATGTTTATACGAGTCAAGGATGTCAAGTAGGTATAAAATTTATATAGGTACTAGCTTCTGCCCGCGACTTCGCGAACTATGCGTTTTTACGGGATAAAAAGTGGCCTATGTCCTTTCCCGGGACCTCAACTATCTTCATACCAAATTTCATCTCAATCGGTCGAGCTCCAGCGGTTGAAGCGGGAAGAGTTAACAGACAGACAGACAGAGTTACTTTCGCATTAATAATATTAGTATGGATGTATGTATTTCTCTATACATATAAGTATTTTACATCACTGTCTAGAACCCTAGTACAAGTTTGGGGCTAGGTCAATATGTGTGAAATGTCCCAAGATATATTTATTAAGATATTCATTTATGTGTCCGTCACTGTGTTATTTATTTATTTAAGAGTGGCTAACAAGTGTTACGGCCCTCCTGATGGTAAGGGTCACCGTTTCCTATAGACGCTTGCCGCACCGGAGGCATCACTCGCGCGAAGGTATAGGCTGTGGTATAGGTATGTTAGGGTGAATATCAGATTTCATGTTTTGCACTTGTCCACCCATGTTAACTTCATGAAAATTGAACTATAAGAGTCAGGTTTTTTTTTGGGTAAAGATCTTACTGGGAAGCAATATTGCCATCAAAAAGGGCAATGAATAATAATTCAAAATTAACTTTCGATTCGTTAATTATCGAAAAAAAATTTTAAACTTCAAAAATCTAAGCTCTTTGGCGCGTCCACCACAGTGTTATTTTTTTTAAACAATTATAATTTTATTTTTTACTCCTTTTTTGACGTCTCCAATAGTGTTTCCTGTATTTAGAAATGTTTAATTATACAAAACTTAACTAGAATATTTTTTGTAATTGTCTGGTCAAAAGTTATTGTAAAATCAATTTTGTCCTACCCAAAAACACCTCATTTCTTTGGCGTACTTGAACAGTCTCGCATTTTGTTATCATTTTACCTAGACTAGCTCCACCTCGCGTCCCCGCTTCCTTTAATTGCCATCTAACATTCGACTGGTGCAAACCTGAGCATAGTTTGACGTGTTTCGGAAAAATATTTTATACACCACCGTTTGCGGATTTTTTTCCGCTAAGCGCCTAATTTCTTCGGCGACCGAATTCACAGTCAATTTATACTTGAATTTTTTAATACATTTTTAGTGAATGTGGGCTTCTGCCCGCGACTTCGCGAACTATGCGTTTTTACGGGATAAAAAGTGGCCTATGTCCTTTCCCGGGACCTCAACTATCTTCATACCAAATTTCATCTCAATCGGTCGAGCTCCAGCGGTTGAAGCGGTAAGAGTTAACAGACAGACAGACAGAGTTACTTTCGTATTTTTAATATTAGTATGGATGGTATGTATTTCTCTATACATGTAAGTATTTTACATCATTGTCTAGAACCCTAACTTAGTAGGTACAAGTTTGGGGCTAGGTCAATTTGTGTGAAATGTCCCAAGATTATTTATTTATTTACCTATTCATTTATGAGTCCGTCACAGTGTTATTTACTTTTATTCATTTATTTAAGAGTGGCTAACAAGTGTTACGGCCCTCCTGATGGTAAGGGTCACCGTTTCCTATAGACGCTTGCCGCACCGGAGGCATCACTCGCGCGAAGGTATAGGCTGTCCCTAGTTGGCTCTACTGTTTTTAGGGGTGACACGCCGGACGGTTGGCCAACTAAAAAGTGTACGTTGGCCCAACAGACAGCCAACTCAAAATGCTACTAGGGGTGGTATCGGTATCTTAGGTACTTATATTAAAATTAATAAAAAAAAATAACTTGGACTCACAGACTTTATAATAAGCGATAAAATTTGAAATGTGCCTACCTTTTTGTGTAATTACATTATGTCTACTGTTCCTTGATTGTGTGTTGTTCAATAAAGTATATTGTATTGTATTGTATATGCTAAATATACAATTAGGTATGCTAAAATATCATTCGGCTAAACGTATTTCTGAGAAATATGTTATGCGAGGTGTATTTCCGATTTCGGACTTCCAATATTATATTATTATTATAATATTATTATTATCCAAGATAAATGTTTCCCATTGACGGAGCCATCGAACCAAAAACTGTTATACCTACAACTCGGCTCGCAAAAGTACCTACTACTACTACTACTACAGCCTATTTGCGTCCCACTGCTGGGCACAGGCCTCCTCTCATCACGAAAGGGGTTTGGGCAATAGTCCCAACGCGGGCCCAGTGCGGATTGGGGACTTCACACACATCTTTGATTACCTCGCAGATGCGTGCAGGTTTCCTCACGATGTTTACCTTCACCGAAAAGCTCAGTGGTAAATTCAAATTGAATTTCGCACATAAGTAAACTTAGAGGTGCGAGCCGGAATCGAACCCCCGACCCTCTGCATGAGAGGCGGTAATTCGAACCACTAGGCCACCACGGCTTCAAAAGTACCTAGCAAGTTATAATTAATGTATTAATTAATCAATTAAACATGACGAGTACATTCCGGATTTAAAATAATTAGTTGTTTGTGAATGCGCCGTTAGGTATTCTTTAATTTGAGAATAACAGGTAAGGAATTATGTACCTACTTAATGAAATTGACAAAATCATTAATAATTATATTAATAACCGACTAATGAACATAATATTTAAGTACTTCATAACATTTCATTCATGATTTTTAAGGTAGGTTATCATTTCAGCCGAAAGACGTCCACTGCTGGTCAAGTGGCCGTAGACTTTCCCCAAGGCGCGCACCTCAGACCAGTCCTGTGCCACTCACATCCACCGCATTCCCGCGACCTTTACAAGGTCGTCGCTCCATCTTGTTGGAGGCCTACCGACAGCTCGTCTCCCGGTTCGCGGACGCCACTCGAGAACTTTCCGGCCCCATCGGCCATCAGTCCTGCGAGGAATGTGCCCCGCCCACTGCCACAATTCTTTGGGCTATATCGGTGACCCTAACGGTAGGTATAAAGTATTAATATGATACTATCTGCAAGAACCACGTGAATGAAAATATTGTCCCACAGCAGACGTGGGAGTCGTGGGACACTAGGGAACCACCACCACCACACAGCCTGTTTACGGCCCACTGCTGGGCACAGACCTCTCTCATCACAAAAGGGTTTGGGCTATTTCCCACGCAGGCCCAGTGCAGATTGGGGACTTCGCACACATCCTTGAATTACTTCGCAGATGCGTGCAGGTTTCCTCACGATGTTTTCCTTGACCGAAAAGCTCAGCGGTAAATTCAAATTGAATTTCGCGGTGTGAACCCCCTACCCTCTGCATGTTATTTGTTGGTATAGCGGCAAAAGAGATATTTACCCTTTGTGTAGGGAACCCTAAAAATCGCGGATAATCTAAAGGAAGCTGTTGTTCCTTTAGATTATCCAAAGAACAAAAAAGCCTTTTCATCACACTTGCTCAAAAACAGTGTCATTACCTACAGGCAGGCAAAGCGATCTCGGGCCCATATTATGACCACGGGCTTTTCTGATTTCTTATGAGCCCTCGGGCCGTAATGTATTTGTTTTCAATTGTTTTTATTCGAAATAATACAAATTAACAACTAAAACTACTTAAATGGCCGCACCATTGTTAATGGCCAGTGGGTGAATATCAGATTTCGTTTGAAAATTTCTCATTTCTGTGGCGCATTTTTTTTTCAACATTTCGAGTATTTCGCACAACATACCCTGTAAAAGACTTAAATTCAATAAAATATATCTTATTGTGCCAAAAATAGCTCCAATACTTTTTAAGTTTTAGCAGTTTAAAAATTTGATTGCCAAAGAAATTAGGGTATGTCCAAAGAAATTAGAAAATATGCCAATAAAATTAGAAAATGAACAAAATTTTGTCAAATATATTAGAAAAATGCGCCAAAAAAATGGAGTATAAAAGATAATCAGAAAATTAAAAATAAAAGCATTTAAATTGCAAGCGTCGATTTTTGTCAAAGGGGCCATTCAAGTATTACGTAAGCACCAAGGGGGGGGGGGGGGTCTCTGTTTTGCTTATTTTGGATGACATGGGGGGTAGGGGGTCTAGATGATGATTACGTCATCGTTAGTTATTTACTTTTTTACACAAATGGCAACCCTCACATTGTCTATGCGTGAAAACGAAACGCATTTTCGGGGATTCCCGCAAATAATGCATATGTTTAGGCACTCGCTTTGAGAACCGATTAGGGGAATTACCGCGCATAAGGGAAATTACCGCGCGCTATTCACTTGTCTAATTAACATATCTATTATATTATATTATTTCTGATTATAATATTTTTGTCCCTTACTCTATGTGTATCAGTTAAACCTAATCTTTCCATGGATTTTCCTATTTTTAAAATGACAATATAAAAAAACATTTATAACTAAAAATGTTTACGTAAGCAGCAGGGGGAGGGGGTAAAAGCTTTGCTTACTTTTGATGACAAGGGGGGCGGGGGGGTAAAAAATGGTAAGAAATCTGCTTACGTAATACTTGAACGGCCCCAAAGTAGGTACCTTCATGTTAAGTTAGTCTCTAAATTTGAGCTCATATTTTTACCTGTATTAAAAACTTTGTTTCACAAAAATCTACGTAATGTCGGTCTTTTTTATAATACCACAGATTTAACAGTGTTATTTAAATATATTTTCCATCATAGGTATAAACTCTGAATAATATTATGTATTTATAACATAAAATATTTGTAGCACATTTTACAAATATAATACGCGATCAACAAAAAATCAAGATTTTTACAACCACCGTGTAGTAATGAAATAAAAGTATCTTGTAAGGCTCAAATTTTTTTTATACTTTTGGTTATCATTTAAACCGAGTAAATATGTACATTAGCTTATTCTTATTTGCACATCATTTGTGCTACAGATCGATCTAAGACTTTCTTAAATCTAAATTCCTTTAAAAAGTTACCCACAACTTTTTTCAATTCTTCCCCATAACCCATAAAAAACATTTTTTTTAATTCTTCTTTCGTGGTACCTTTCTCTTGTTTGAATTCTTCTTTATTTTTGATAAACCTAAAGGATTTAATATCTTCTAAACACTTCTTTGCTCTTTTTCAACATTTCATCTTTGCTTGCCTTTTTTTAGTTATTATAATTTTTGGTTTCTTTACCTAGTAACAGGAACTTTCATTGTTTAGTTTTTGTATGATTTTAATTGCCGTTTTCTTCTTCTTTCGCGCCATTTAGATATTGATTCGGTTCGACTTTGTACAATATAGTTGTATCCATTTTTTTAATTAAATCTAATAAAAGCGATATTTCTGATATATCTTTGGGAAAATTTACAATGAACTTCTAATTTCTATGGCTAAATCTAATTTCTTTGACACTAAATGCCAAAGAAATCCAAAGAAATTAGCGCCAAAGAAATGAGATTAGGGTATAAATATTTTTTTACATCCATAAGTATTTAAAGTATAATTTCAAATTAAAACTATAGATGTAGATAATCGCAGCATACATTCACTAAAAAAGTATTAAAAAATTCAAGCAGAAATTGACTGTGAATTCGGTCGCCGAAGAAATTAGGCGCTTAGCGGAAAAAAATCCGCAAACGGTGATGTATAAAATATTTTTCCGAAACACGTCGAACTATGCTCAGGTTTGCACCAGTCGGGTGTTAGATGGCAATTAAAGGAAGCGGGGACGCAAGGTGGGATTAGCCTAGGTAAAATGATAACAAAATGCGAGACTGTTCAAGTACGCCAAAGAAATGAGGTGTTTTTGGGTAGGACAAAATTGATTTTACAATAACTTTTGACCAGACAATTACAAAAAATATTCTAGTTGAGTTTTGTATAATTAAACATTCCTAAATACAGGAGACACAATTGGAGACGT
Organism: Aethes cnicana; assembly: GCA_963971205.1. Lineage (NCBI taxonomy): Eukaryota > Metazoa > Arthropoda > Insecta > Lepidoptera > Tortricidae > Aethes > Aethes cnicana. Next base: position 5,270,058 of record OZ020300.1, on the reverse strand, counting down.
CAAATTCGGAGTAAAAAATAAAATTATAATTGTTTAAAAAATATAACACAGTGGTGGACGCGCCAAAGAGCTTAGATTTTTAAAGTTCAAAATTTTTTTTTGATAACTTCTGAATTATTATTCATTGCGTTTTTTGATGGCAATGTTGCTTCCCTGTAAGATCTTTACCCACAAAAAACCCTGACTCTTATAGTTTAATTTTCATGAAGTTAACATGGGTGGACAAGTGCAAAACATGAAATCTGATATTCACCCCAGTACGAATTAAACATTTAAAAAAAACCGGCCAAGTGCGTGTCGGGCCACGCGCAAATTATAGGGTTCCGAAGTTGAGGATGCCCACAGTACCTTTCTAAGACTTATTAGCATCTAGCTAGCCTGTGGTATGACGTGCCCGCCCGACGCCCCTGCCGCTCGAGAAAAATCATCATTATAAGTTGGTCGACTATTACTCGTAAGTTTGTACAGCCTACTTAGCTCTGATAGTTTTTCTTTCAACTACGTTATATATGCCACAACCGTGATTTTTTTCAGCCATCCAAATACCACCATTTAGCTGGCAGGGGGGGGGGGGACACGTGACTCTAACAAAAAATATCACTTTAAAGCTTAATATTTCACAAACGCATCACTTAATCAAAAAATGGTTTTAACAAACCCACAATATTTTTTCAAGACCTATTTAACGATATGCCGCAACATGGGGTACGCAAGAAAAAAAAATTACATCCCCACTTTACGAGTAGGGGAGGTACCCTATAAAAAAATATATTTAAAAATTTTATTGTACCACTTTGTCAGCGTAACTAATATGCATATTCATGCCAAATTACAGCTCTCTAGACCTAAGCATCTCCGAGCAATAGTGCGGACAGACGGACGGACATGGCGAAACTATAAGGGTTCCTTGTGGACTTCGGAACCCTAAAAACAAACAAAAAAGGTTTGTTCGCGATGTCGATTAACCTACAGGCACAAGTTGGCAGGTCGTCCTAGTGAAAAATTTCTTTATTTTCCTCGCAAGTGTAATGAAAAACATTGTGTGTATCACGGGCGGTATAGGAATTGCAGTCTCGAGCCCTTTTAAAGCCCTCAACCTTCGGTTTTTATAAATGCTCTCGGCTACAATTCCTCGTTTACCGCCCTTAATACATAATGTAGGTACTATTGCTTGGGAATCTGCAATGACACGAAGTCCACCGGGACAACTATTAATTTAAACTAGGTAATGAAAAATAATGAAATTCTTACTAGTTTCAACCAGTTCCAACTATAAATAGTTTTAACCTCTAACAATTTCTACATAAAACCTCTAAGAATACTAAGAATGTTCGTCAAGACAAATTGCTTCTCATTAACTCAATCTAACACCATCCACTCGATACAAATACTGCTCTATTCCTTAGTAGACAAGGGATAATTTACTATAGCAATTTTATAGATCAATTAAATAGTCTAGATACGGTATGCGGCCAAAATGGATATCGCGATCACAATAATTAAATCTTTGTAACAGATGTTAAAGTAAATAAGTAAAATAAAAATACAATATTTGTACAGTTTAATCCATATTGCAAAAATACTATTAATTATGCTAAAAATTATGAACGAACTAGCTTCTGCCCGCAACTTCGCCCGCGTGGAATTCGGTAAGAGCGTTCCCGCGGGAACTATGCGTTTTTTCGGGATAAAAAGTAGCCTATATATTGACCAGTGTTATAAACTACCCGCATACCAAATTCAGTTGCAATCCGTCCAGTAGTTTTCGAGTTAAATATATACGGACATACATACATACATTATTTTTTTTAAAACTTTATTTTGTATTCAGTGTAGTTTATATAGTCCCCTCGACTTGATACCTACCTAGTTTCTTTTAATTTTCAAATTACAAACGCGACTTCTTCTACAAACTTATTAATAGTTAGGGCATTTTAACAAAAAATGGTGTGAAATGATACTTTAATCCTTAGATTCGCAAATGAATAAAAAAAAATGATGAACCGATATATGACGAAATTTGGTGTCCAACGAAGATAGTTTGAGTATTGTTTGTCTGGAAAGTCGGTTTACGGACCATAATTTTATACGTGACAACGTCACGTAACGCTACAACGGTACTATGGCGTCATATTTTTAGGTGGGCGCAGCCGGCATTCATCAATTTATAGACGTTATCAAATCACTTAACTCCTTCATGATCACGACACACCAATTAGGTACAAACGTAGTGCAAATTTGAACTCTACGAGGACAATCTAAAGCATCTTTAAGCTGTAAGCTTCGTCGTCTGTAGCCGACAGTGGCCGACAAAAGGGTTTAATTTTTTTCAGTCCTCCTATTCGAAAATGTGTATTTTATTGCCTCTTTAGCAAAATGCGATTTCACTCCCTCTCCATTTTTGACCCAGTAGTTTACTAAGTAGTTTTCTGATAGGAGGAGTGAAAAGCAGAGTATGCAACACGGTAGAAAAGTCAAAAATGACGTCGTACCACTTTCTGCGCATAGATATAGGTAGTACCTACTGCGCGTAGCGCCCGCTCTTTAGCGAGAGTGAGTGAATTGAGTGAGATGACGTCACGCACCAATTACTTATCACTTAGACACGATTTTCTCTAAAAGTAATGAACGAAAAAATCTGGATTTTTTTATTGACTCCTTTAGGTAGAGATACCGAAATTGTTGTCGAATTACGCCCTACAAAAATTTGGAAATGTTGTCAATTTGTATTTACACCTTACCTGAGATATCTTGAATCTTTCGCAGCGCATACTGCTGTATCATTATTATTATTCGATATTCTATGTATTATTAATAATAATATTATTATAATAATAGTACATTATTGCAGAGGCCGCCAAGTAGCGCATTGCCGGACGAGTCAGTTAGAAGGCTGAGCGAAGCGAAGCCTTCTATTAGTACGAGTTCGGCAATCGCAATTGCGGCCGAGGTATATATAATGCTTTTCTCAAACAGCGAGGAAATACGTAAGGCCAGTCGGGGCAAGTGCGCCAGGATGGGGTAAGTGCGCCTAACATAAATATATCGAAACCTATAAATATTACTCAACTAGTAGTTGGCTGTTTACAAGGCATAGGGGCGAAATAAATTTAGGCGCACTTACCCCACATCAGTATTTATAACTTCCATGATCGTGGATGATTTGGCCATGGAAGTTGTACTTATTACCTCCATGGATTTGTCAGTTTCTCTACAGAGGTGTCTCAAATAGCAAGCGAATTAAAAAAAAACACACACGACAATAATGTTTTTGCTGGCCAAGGCCGGCAATGGACAGCCTCGCGTCTTCTTTTTTTTAAAGTAACACGAACATTTCCGAGCATGTTTGAGAAAAATATATTTATTGAAAATACATAATAAAAGGAACATTTAAAACAGTACACATAAACGAACACACTTTTACCGCGTACCTACTGCCGATTCGACAAACGCTAACGCATATTGTAGCCTACCCTAAAACAATCATGCAATAATTCACTAATTCTATGCGACACCAGCTGGACACAAAGCGGCTGATAACGTAAACATTATCAATCGCACATTATGTGATTCAATACATCACCTGCGGTAAAATATACCATTTTCCTCCTTTGTTATCCCTTGTAATCTACAATTGCATATTTTAAAGAAGCAGACGACGCCATCATTTGTGGGTCAATTTAAATTAGTTTAGAGGTTAATTGAGGCGTCAAAAATTTCACAATCTTGCGTAGATAAATTAAGTTAATTAATTGATAAGGGGCCGTTCAAGTATTACGTAAGCACCAAGGGGGGGAGGGGGGGTCTCTGTTTTGCTTATTTTGGATGACATGGGGGGTAGGGGGGTCTAGATGATGATTACGTCATCGTTAGTTATTTACTTTTTTACACGAATGGCAACCCTCACATTGTCTATGCGTGAAAACGAAACGCATTTTCGGGGATTCCCGCAAATAATGCATATGTTTTTGTTTAGGCACTCGCTTTGAGAACCGATTAGGGGAATTACCGCGCATTAGGGAAATTACCGCTCTATTATATTATATTATTAGGTATATTATTTTTGATTATAATATTTTTGTCCCTTACTCTATGTGTATCAGTTAAACCTAATCTTTCCATGGATTTTCCTATTTTTAAAATGACAATATAAAAAAAACATTTATAACTAAAAATGTTTACGTAAGCATATGGGGAGGGGGTAAGACCTTTGCTTACTTTTGATGACAAGGGGGGCGGGGGGGTAAAAAATGGTAAGAAATCTGCTTACGTAATACTTGAACGGCCCCTAACACCACAAAACAGCATCCTATTTACGTCCCACAGCTGGGCACAGGCGTCCTCATCGCGAGAGGGTTTGTGATGTAGTAGGATTTAGGACTTCACACATCCTTGAATTACATATTGGGGGTATCCTTACGATGTTTTCCTTCACCAAGGAATCTATACCCATATTCAGTCCGGACAATCCTTGAAGCTAAGAGACCATTGTTCATTGTGTTAGTTTTATTATTCTAAGTTGCTATTAGAATTTAATTTTGGTTCATAGGCACCAATAAGGTAGTAATCTAATTGGGTATGGGTGAAAAATTACAACGTACTCGAAATAATTATTTTTGGACGGGATCAACATTCTGTATCAAAAGGAAAAAATCTCGGAATATTCCGTGCCGTAGATTGCGCGTAAAAAATATAAATTTTGTGGCGGTATGACGGCTCACTGATGAAGGCCTAGTAAAGTTGACAAACAGCCGTCATGCCACCAAAACATTTTTATTATTTACACGCAATCTACGGCACGGAAAATTCCGAGATTAATCCCGTGTGTGTAATGTGAGATTTTTTTCTCATGATACGGAAAGTAATTCCTGTCTAAAGATAAATAAATCAAGCACGTTCTCATTGTTCACCGATACCCAATTCAGTTGGCTCTATTCGGAACGTTACATAGGGAAAATAAAATACCTTATCCCTACCGTCAAAGCGTGACCGCGCTCAAATTGGACTTTAAATATAGCACCTTAAAGTTCGATTTAAACGCCGTGGACGGTAGGATTAGGTAATTTCCTTTTCCCCTGTTTAACGTTCGAATAGAGCCCCTGGTTGCTTTTAGTTATCGGGAATAATGCGTTTTATCTCACTAGCTCGAAGAGACACTTTAAAAAAAGAACATATGTACTGCCAAATTGAGTCCCTTTTGGATTATACTGACTGTTAAAAATAAAAAAATAAAAACCGACTTCAAACTCCGACAGCCTACAAAGTCGGTGTCAAATTCACTATCAATTGTCATCAGCTTTGGGTCGGTTCACTTGACACCGACTTTGTAGGCTGTCGGAGTTTGAAGTCGGTTTTATATATATATATTTTTTTTTAATTCGGCTACAGTTTCCAAAATGGGTACGATGGGAGGTAAGTCTCACTCACTGTAGTCTCTGAAATTGATGCCAAAATCATACACGTGCTAACAAATTTTGAGGAGTTCCCTCATTTTCTCATGGATTCCATCATCAGAACTGAACCAAATAAAAATAGGACCAATCCTTTCGATAATAATAATAAAAAAGAATAATTAAAATCGGTTCACAATTCACGGAGTAATCGCGGAACATACATACAAAAAAAAACATACAGACTAATTGAGAACCTCCTCCTTTTTTCGAAGTCGGTTAAAAAATTAGGATACGAGGGCTATTTCTGTTCCTTCCATGCAAACATTAAAATCGAGTTTTTTGCTAAAATTTAATTGCGGTTTATTCCAACCCGACTTTTAGCAGTTTCGGACACCTAATGGTAATTAGGTAGGTAAATGGCAAAAACTGTACTAGTTTAGTAAAAAAAAAAGTTGAGCCATTTGGGAATAAATGACTAAATAAAGTATACACGGTGGGTCAGAAAATATGGCAAATAATTAACCCACAGTATCGGCCTATCGATTCTAAGTATATTGTATAGGTCTTTAATTTTTTTCGAGATGGTAAAAAAAATAATTGTATATGGGATTGGTTGTGTGAGCAACGCCTGAATCCTATACAAAATATTTTTTTTAACAACTCAAAAAAAATTAAAGACCTATACAATATACTTAGAATCGATAGCCGATACTGTGGGTTAATTATTTGCCATATTTTCTGACCCACCGTGTATACGTTTTAGTCAAGAAACGCCCTGTCAACCTTCTGGCAACTCTTTAAGAACCATTAGCCCTATAAAATAGAATTTGCACGTAAACTCCCATAGTAAATTATATACATTGTAAGCTTGGAATTGCAAATAAATGCAAGGATATCGATCGAAATATGGATCATATCGATTACTAAAATGGCATGATACACTTGATGGTAATAAAAAATGATACAGTTGCCTTAAAAAGGGGCGCCGAATGGAATGCATGCACCTACACATTGTGTCAATTATGTGAGATAACTTTGCTCGTAGAATTGTAAATTGATGTTTTTTACAGGTTATTAGGTACCTACGTAAGATACACAGCATAGTTTTCATAGTACTTATATTAAATTTAGATAATTAAATCATAGTAAAACACAAAAATAATAAAAATCGAATTTTTCGCCATTCAAGAACAGATTATTGAATTTTATCTCTGTTATAAAATAAAATACCTAGAAATCGAGCCGAAAGACGTCCACTGCTGGACATAGGCCTCCCCCAAGGTGCGCCATTCAGACCGGTCCTGTGCCACTCGCATCCACCGCGTTCCCGCTACTATTACAAGGTCGTCACTCCATCTAAACCATACTGGGAATCTATCTATTCTATGTTATATAATGTCTAAATTGAAGTATACTGATATTGGAATTTAAAACACAACCCAACTTAGAAGGTGTGTGGACTAAGAAATAATATTATCTGCGTCAATGGCTGAAGTGCTTCGCCGCGCGCCTTCTAAGTGGTGTCGTGCTATACCTACTGTAATGCTGTATTTATAAATGTAACTTGTAATAAATAAAATAAATGAAATTTAAACCATACTTAGTTAGAATTGGCCGATTTGCAGACCATTGCAAAAATAGGAGACTTCTCAGAGAATCTGGACAATTTATAGAACATAGGGGAAGTCCCTTAACGCCGGACGGCACCTAGTGCCGGACACTCGTACTATCTCGATAACCAATAACGCGAGCGATTCAAGGACAAGTAAAAGGGGCGCGGGGGGACGTACCGATGCCGATTCACGCGACGCGCATCGCCTGTGCCGCGCATAGCAACGCCGGGAGCGGCTGTTTGCAGATTTTGGAGGGAACGTCCTGCGTCACTTAAGATTCGGGTGAGTATTACGAACTTGATTTTGTATTTAGCTGGCTGTGTTTATTTTTAAATAAGTTAGTATTAATTTACATTTAATAGTTCATAAAAGCTTTTGTACGTTTTTGAAATAGTTTAGATATATAAAAAATAATTGTAACGATGTCCTGTCCCGTAATACCGGACACCAAATAGTCCCGTAACGCCGGACAGTGTATATGTTTTTTTATTTTGGTAGTATTTAGATTTATTATAATACTTATTGTGCCTACGATGTTTCAGACATCACAACGGCCAGGGAAAAATGGAGGAGAAGAAAAAAAAGGAAAGTGGGATGAAAATAATTTACAAATCGCGATTACTAAAGTTTCGAAAGAACTCTCTTTGAGAGAAGCTGCGACACGCTACAACATTTCAAAAAGTACACTACATGATAGAAAGTTTTTGTCGAAGAAAAAGATAATGAAAAGAACATTAAAGAAGAAAATAAAAAACTGAAAAGAAACTTTAAGACAGCTATGGGAGAGGACCGTAAACAAGCTAAAAATGAGAAAGCCAAAGAAAAAGTAGGAAAGAAAAGAAAACAAGCCAAAGCTGTTAAAACTAAAGAAAACGCTGAGGGAAAATTAAGTAAAACAGTTAAGGGAAAAGATAAAAAAGGTGAAAAAACAAAGAAAACGCAGCCGTTACGTGAAGCAGGCAAAACTACCTGCGTAGTGTGTTTAGAGGACCAAGACGAAAACTGGATACAGTGCTCTAGTTGCCCGGGTGGGCACATGAAGCCTGTGCTGACATTCCAGAATGTTCAGATGGTTATATTTGTGATAGGTGTCAAATATTTTAAGCCGTCCGGTGCTAGGGATTCGAGATGAAGTTCGTCCGGTACTAGGTGCCACATGCAGAAACTGCGTTTTTTTTTCACAGACGTTTAGTTTAAGATTTTGAGTTTAATTTATGAAGAATTTGCATTTTTGTTTTTTATTACGATTTACAATTTGTTAAATTTGTTAATTCGTAAATAAAAAATTAGTTTTTTGAATAACTTTATTTTTTATTAAAAAAAAACCTTATGTGTCCGTCACAAGGGGACTTCCCCCTTATTCATTGCACATTCTCAGAAACCATTAGAAGAGAGAATTGCAAAAAAAACTAAAAGTCCTTTTATCCCCGGTCTTTTTCCCATTATGCTCATTACAACAATAGTCATAATCCATACTAATCCATATCCATATCCGTACAAATATTATAAATGCGAAAGTAACTTTGTCTGTCTGTCTGTCACCTCTTCACGCTTCAACCGCTGGACCGATGAGGATGGAGATGAAATTTGGCACGGAGATAGTCGGGGTCCCGGGAAAGGACATAGGCTACTTTTTATCCCGGAAATACGCATAGTTCACGCGGGAACGCGATAACAGAATTCCACGCGAGCGAAGTCGCGGGCAGAAGGTAGTACTTTATATTTGAAAAAGTGTGTTTGTTTCTTTGCCCTCCCTTCAAGTCGAAACTACTGGACCGATTTATATGTTTGTGGTAGGTTGGAGATAGTTTGAGACTTGGTATTCCCAACATAGGATACTTTTAATCCCGATATTTTCACGGGAACGGGTTTTTCCACGGTTAGTGTTTCAGAGTTGATTGAATGAATGATTGAATGATTGAATGATTAGTTAGATTTTCAATACTTGTAACTAAAACCATCTTTATGTATAGTGTCTTTGTTCAGTGGGTATCCGCATTGGGCCCGCATGGGGACTAGAAGGACTAGGGCTCAAACCCTCTCATGATGGGACGAAGTCGATCAAGATCTATAATTAACTGCCAAAATACATTAAAAATGAAAATACTGAAATTAAGTTTCTTAAAAAAGTAAAGCATTTCTTAAATTACAAAACGTATTATTCTGTTAGGGAATATTTAAACGATTAATTTTAAATATCAGTCTCTCTGTAACCTGGGAAATAAAAATTAAGTAGTTTTTTTTCCCTACTTTAAATTGCCAGGCCTGTCAAGGTGCAAATGTATGTTAGTACTTATGATCTTGTAACGATGACTTTTGTAAAGCAATAAACTATAATAATATGAGTATGAGTATGAAAGCCTGTGCCCAGCAGTGGGCCGTAAATAGGCTGTTGTGGTGGGGTGCTATTAGTATCATCGGGGGTACGCAAATTAACCCGCCGCCAAATAGCAGTGCTCGCACTGTTGTGTTCCGGTAGGGGGTTAAGGCAGCCGGTGAAATTTCTTGCACAGAGGCATTCCATCTTAGGCCTCAGGGTAGACAACGCATTCGAGATCTTATGGTTTCTTTATGGGGGATCAGAGGATTTCAGTGTCCATGAGCCGCAGTGACCACTTACCATCAGGTGGGCTGTGAGCTCGTATACCTATACCATCGTCATGAAAAAAAAAATTAAACAAAAAAATTAAAACCGCCTTCAAACTCCGACAGACTTTTTTGTTTAAAACTTTTTTTTTCGGCTACAGTTTCCAAACATTACTATAGAAATACATAAGTTATTACTCTCCAAATTAATATGGGACCAATTCGGAGATACCACCTTTCGATTAAAAAAAGAACCATCGAAATCGGTGCACAACTGACGGAGTAATCGCGGAACATACGTACAAAAAATTTATAAAATAAAAAAACATACAGATGAATTGAGAACCTCCTCCTTTTTTTGAAGTCGGTTAAAAATGAAGTCTACGTGGGACGAAGTAAGTAACGTGCAATGACTAGTGTTTTATTCACTTTCGTCACAATGGAAATAAATGAAGCATATAGAAGGAATTAAAAAAGCCTCAACTATGTGCAACTTGTTGGCAATCCACCCAAAGCTCGAACGCATCATAACTAGCGAGATTCCTTAAGGGCCCGCCGCCCTCAAGCCAACAAAACGACTATTTGAACCCTTTACGTTACACTTCCGCGTACTGGCATATAAAGGCGCGGCCGTTCCGTTCCTAGGCATCAGTCTCACGCGCGCCGTCGAGAGGATAACATAGCACCATGTTCGCCAAAGTGGTGAGTACATCATCCACGTATATCTAGATTTTTTTTGAGCTACAGTTGATTATTGGACGGTCGAAATTGGGTTGTTCTAAATACATATACTGCTCGATCCGTGTTCCTAGAAAGAAAAATGAATTTTATTTTGTCATCAAATATAGAAAAGAGATTTTTTTCTCGTGAATACTGGGAAATTGAGTTCGTAACTATTATCAGTTAATCTAAAATATAAAAGGCAAAGGTGACTGACTGACTGATCTATCAACTCACAGCTCAAACTACTAGAAAGAACAGACTGGAATTTGGCGCACTAATAAAATAATGTGACGTAGCCATCCGCTTAGAACAGATTTTTGAAATTTCTAACCCTAAAGAGGTTGAAAATTTGCACGCTCTAAGTCTAACCGAATACCGCGGAGAGTCAATCAATATAAAGAAAATCATTTTAGGCAATTGTTTTTTAGACATAAGCGCATAAATAAAGGAAATTTTCAGAACAGTTGCACCAATTTGGCTTCAGTTATATTTGTTTGTTTAAGAGTCCCCAGTACGCTCCTTTCTCAATACAAACGTAGTTACGTATTATTTCGCAAACTGCTTATCAGATTGGCACCAAACTTTACAAGTAGGTAATAGTGGAGCAGAGATATTAGTGTCCAAAATAAACTTTGATTGTAATAAATTGAATAACAAAGAAAGTAGGACCGTTTTAGTTTCCTCCATACAAACTTCAAAGTTTTTTGGCTGTAATTTAATTGTGTTTTATTTTACCACAACTTTTACTAATTTCGGACACTCACATTAATGATTTTATCATGTGTACCTACCAAGTTCCGAGTCAATCTGTTTAGTGATTTGAGAATAAACGCGAAACTACGTTTGTATGAAAAGTTGAGAAGCGCCGTGCGTACAGGGGACTCTTAAGCACAAATTTTCACTATGTGATCTGTGAATCTTCATTGCGTTGTGCCGCCTTAACTACTGAACTAAACAATCGTAAGACATAACACCATAATAATTGTCATGTCATGTATGAAATGAAAAAAGCTTAAGTATGTCATTTTTGCGGTGACTATACACACCAAATTGTTCCATAACTTCTCACATACTAAAGCAATACTACTTAAATCAAAACACGTCGATCCAATCAAGACATATTATCATGCATTTATGTATGATCGTGGCAACTGTCATAATTACAGCCTTGCTACCTTATAGGCTCAATGGATTTACATACTTACATTATAATAACATACTAAATCTTCCTGTTATTCGACCGACGCCTAAAAATTATATTTCACATATTTGGCTCAAGTGAGGTACATACCGCTAACACCTAATTGAATATAAATATAAATAAATAAATATCTTGGGACATTTCACACATATTGACCTAGCCCCAAACTAAGCAAAGCTTGTACTATGGGTGCTAGACAACGATATAAATACTTATATAGAGAAATACATACATATATAAATACTGAACATCCATGACTCGAGTACAAACATTCGTGTTCATCACACAAAGTTTGCCCTGAGCGGGACTCGAACCCGTGACCGTCGTAACAGAAAGCAGGGTCACTACCAACTGGACCAATCCGGCCGTCGAATATTATTTGTAAATAAATAGTATGTAGGTAGCTATTATTACCTAGATACTAAAATATGCATTAGGTAACACATTTCTATTATATTAAGTACCTGTAATTTTTACTTAATATTTTCGTACTGTTTTCTTTAAATATGGTTACCTAGTAAAATCAAGTAAAAGTGAAAAAAAAAACAACTGTGGATCATCAAAAGCGCTATAAAAATCACATGATTACTACTAGATGGATTGAGTTAAGGTACTTTATGTCCTTCATTTATATTATATGTATGTATCATTGTATAAAATAATTGCTCCAAACAAGGTGACATGAAATTAATACTGTGGACAATATTGATTCGCAATAGGTGTCAATAAATGAGTTCAATTAGAATTTACCACTGAGCATTTCGGTGAAGGAAAACATCGTGAGGAAACCTGCACGCATCTGCGAAGTAATTCAAAGATGTGTGTGAAGTTCCCAATCCGCACTGGGCCCGCGTGGGGACTATAGCCCAAACCCTCTCGTGATGAGGGGAGGCCTGTGCCCAGCAGTGGGACGCAAATAGGCTGTAGTAGTAGTAGTAGTAATAAATGACCTTTCCCAGCCCAGATACGAGACCTAGCTAAGTAGATCGTTCTTCGCAAACGTAGTTATTAAACCCAATATTCTAAATTCCGTTGAAATCGTTAGAGCCGTTTCTGAGATGATTTTAGGTGTAAAGTATAAAATGATAAGATTGACAGACTAAAAAAAACGTTACCAATGGACTTAAAAATATGAAACCTCTATATGTATTAACTAGCTTTTCCCCGCAACTTCGTATGCGCAAAAATATTAAATGTAAAATCCCGTTTTTTTCCCGTTCCCGTGGGAATTTCGCAAAATCCTTTCTTAGCGTATGCCTACGTCATAACATCTACCTGCATGGCAAATTTCAGCCCGATCCGTCCAGTGGTTTGGGCTGTGCGTTGATAGATCACTATGTCAGTCAGTCAGTCACCTTTGAGTTTTATATATTTAGATATACCATAAGTAACAGGGCTGTTTATAAAAAAACGGTGGTTGAAAGTATAGTTTGAAGTATAGTTTAAAAAGTAAAATCTCAAATTCTATACATAATATAAGTAAGTAACAATATTTCTTTAGAATTAATGCACTTTTTGCATATTTTTTTGCAATTCATTGACTTCTTTCAAAAACCACAGCGAAGTGCATAACAGTAGTGCAACCAAAAGCCCGCGGAAAGTGACAGCCGATCGTTGATTGACACACATCGGACGTGCGAGTTGCGAATGGCACCAGTGCACGCACCACTTCACCCGTGCAATATGATAATCGCGGCGAATCGATAATTAATTAAAATAGAATTTGGGTCGAATGTAATATAAGATAAGCACGTGGATTAGCGGGGATTGGAGTAATACTGTTGTGGTTACTAGAGCGTTTCCGAATGTTGCTTTAAATATTGGCGAAAAATTTAACACTAGAGTTGAGTAAAGTAATTTTAATGAAGATGAAGGCTTACCGTAGACGCGGAGTCTATTATTGCTTTATCCACGCGCGTTTTAAGTTGTGTAAACTTGTACTTAACTTTTAAGGTTTAAGGAATAGTTTTGTTAAGAAACTGATTATTATTGTATGTAGGTCGGTAAATAATAATAATGTTTCCAGTGTTGCCTTATGACGAAAATCTCAAATGTATTACCGTTTTAAAAAAAAAACATCATTTGATTTTACCTTACGGTCTTACGTAACATCCATCCACATCCATATCCATATTAATATTATAAATGCGAAAGTAACTCTGTCTGACTGTCCGTCTGTTACCTCTTCACGGTTCAACCGCTGAACCGATCGAGATGAAATTTGGGATTGAAATAGTTGGGGTCCCGGGAAAGGACATAGGCTACTTTTTATCCCGGAAAAGCGCATAGTTCCCGCGGGAGCGCGATAACCGAATTCCACGCGGACGAAGCCGCGGGCAGAAGCTAGTTAATATTATAAATGCGAAAGTAACTCTGTCTGTCTGTCTGTTACCTCTTCACTCTTCAACTGCTTGACCGATCTAGATAAAATTTGTTATGGAGATAGTTGGAATCCCGGGAAAGGACATAGGCTACTTTTCATCCCGAACTAAAGAATAGTTCCCGCGGGAACGTGATAACCGAATTCCAGCGGGCAGAAGCTAGTATACTTATAAAAAAAGATTAAATTGGAACGTAGCATTCAACAAAATGGCTGCATTCTCTCTCGACAGCTCTAGACCATCACTATAGACCCAGACAGAGCAAGCGCCGCTACAACAATATCTTCCTGATAGACAATGCCTTGACATTAACTTCGCCTTTTCTAATAGTTTTTACTCATGTATAAAAAAGTTCAACTACTATCCATCCATACTAAAGCCAAAATACATGTCTTACAGATGATCATCTGCGTCGTAGCCGCGGTAGCGCTAGCCCGCGAGTACCCGGCCGGCGTGCACCCCGCAGTGTGTCCCAACTACCCCTACTGTGATGCCGACGCGTTGGCCCGTCACACGCCTGACGGCATCCCAATTCCCCAGTGGGGCTACCCGTACGCTGCCGCCCCCGCTGCGCCGTCCGCTGCTGAGTAAGTACCAGCTTTTCCCACCAACATCAAGTTGATTTTCAGTTACCTCAGCTAGCTATGAATTGATACTGTGATTTTCTTTTATCGAACGTCATGTTTACCACCACGAAAACCTTTTAATACGTGTCGTCTTTGACAGGATTTGTTCAAGCCGGACTTTAAACTATACCAATATTATAAATACTAATAATATGAATGCGAAAGTAACTCTGTTGTCTGTCTGCATGTCTGTCTGTGTGTTACCTCTTCCCGCTTCAACCGTTGAACCGATTTAAATGAAATTTGGTATAGAGATAGTTCGAGTCCGGCGTAAGAACAAGGGGTAAGGTTTTTGTGCCGGAAAACATCATAATTCCAGAGGGAATGCGATAGCCGAATTACAGGCGGGCGAAGACGAGAGCAAAAGCTTAAATCAAAATTTTTAAATTACATTGTTTACTTTAAATTACATATAAATAATTTAATTTAAATTACATATATTACAATGTAAATTACATTAATGTTGTCATTTTCTCTTTACAGCCTCGGTGCCGCCCGGTACCCCGCCGGTTTGAACCCCGCCCTCTGCCCCAACTACCCCTACTGCTGGTGATTCTACTGTGACCTTTGGCGCCAAACCCGGACCATAGACAACAAACATTATCAACGCTTCTTAAAATGAATTTTCAATTTGACAACTGAACTTTTTAATTGAAAAATTTGTTACCAGCCAGCTCGGAAGTTTTCTTGGTGTTTGTGAAATTGAACTGAAAAACACTGCCATATTTTGATGTTAAAATAATAATGTAAATAGTAAGCAACAGCTGTAAAAATGTAATGTAAAAATGTAAAAAAAAATGTAAAAATGTAAATATAAAGTTATTTTTTTATTCTTTTGTTTTTATTATCATGTCTCTCGTAACGTTACTAAAGTCCAGGAAACATTTTTAGATGAAAAACAAACCAAAAACGCTTTCTTTACCTCAATACCTAAAGGGTGAGGACAATGGTCAGAAATCAGATTTAATAGCAGGTATCTTCTCGTTTTCTGTCAAGGGTAGAGGTCAGAAGCAAATAAAGGTGTTTTTTTTATCTCTCTTCAAGTGCCTTTCCGTCTAGCGAAGATTGGCGAGCAGCTCCGCATATCCATCCCACTTATGCCTTGCGAGGTGAATTGAATAGCGGTGCTCGTAATTCCCGTCGTGTAATATCTGGAAGGTTTCTCAACCAAGACTTCCTCCTGTTTTTAGGGTTCCGAAGTCCACAAGGAACCCTTATAGTTTCGCCATGTCCGTCCGTCCGTCCGTCCGTCTGTCCGCACTATTGCTCGGAGATGCTTAGGTCTAGAGAGCTGTAATTTAGCATGAATATGCATATTAGTTACGCTGACAAAGTGGTATAATAAACTTTTGAAATATATTTTTTTATAGGGTACCTCCCCTACTCGTAAAGTGGGGATGTATTTTTTTTTTCTTGCGTACCCCATGGTGCGGCATATCGTTGAATAGGTCTTAAAAAAATATTGTTGGTTTGTTAAAACCATTTTTTGATTAATTGATGCGTTTGTGAAATATTAAGCTTTAAAGTGCTATTTTTTGTTAGAGTCACGTGTCCCCCCCCCCTGCCAGCTAAATGGTGGTATTTGGATGGCTGAAAAAAATCACGGTTGTGGCATATATAACGTAGTTGAAAGGAAAACTATTAGAGCTAAGTAGGCTGTACAAACTTACGAGTAATAGTCGACCAACTTATAATGATGATTTTTCTCGAGCGGCAGGGGCGTCGGGCGGGCACGTCATACCACAGGCTAGCTAGATGCTAATAAGTCTTAGAAAGGTACTGTGGGCATCGTCAACTTCGGAACCCTATACTTTGCGCGTGGCCCGACACGCACTTGGCCGGTTTTTTTTATCATCGCTATATTGGCAGCCGAATGATCACCACTGCTGAACAGCCTCCCTGAAGGTTTATCAGTCAGATCTACGCCGCTCTACCTGGCCTTCACCAGCAGCGGCATTACATTTAGCCATCTGTTTGCGATGCGGATTACGACCGGTAGTTTTTCAATACGAGTAGCGTGCATAAGGTTCAATTTCGCATACACAAACTACTTCACGTCACGCACCTCGCTCTTTGACAGTCATAATCAACGTACCAAATGATCAACGTACCTACCTAATGCCGCTGCCGATCGCAATTCGCATGACCTTGTCGAAACAAGGACTCACAATAGGTATACCTACATTTCTAGGCCACTTTCTAGGCTAAGTTCAGATATTCATCAGTTTATCGGGAAATAAAGAGAGGGAGTTATAGATATATGTACTGCCTCAACCGTCAAAATCTCAAGATAAAATCAAACCTTGAATTACAGAAGGTCCCAAATTTCGTCTCAACCTCAACCCATTTCTACACAAATATACTTTTTACTCCTCCTCTTCGAAAAGAGTACTTTATTCCTCGTTTAGAGGGAGCAAAATGTGATTTTGCTCTCTCTCAATTTCTGCCCCGCAAACAGGGAACAAAGTAAGACTTTGCTCTTTAGGGAGCAAAGTACGATTTTGTTCCCTGCTGCCACTGATTTTCTCATAGGAGGAGTGAAAAGCAGAGTGTGCAACACGGTAGCAAAATTATTCAAACTTGGGGTGACATAGCTTGAATCCCTTGCTAGCTCAAGATTCCACGTTATTCTGGAATCTTTCGCGTCGCTCTGGATTCAATCCGTCACCCGTGGTAAAATAAACCATTTTGCTCCCTAGACACACAATCTACTATACCATGACCATTTACGTAACAATCCAGCCTAACTTGTTCTAGTAGCAATCAATAAGCACTGTCATTGTATTCAGTGCCTAATACGTAGGGCTGCCATTAGGTACCTAATTTACCGATCGGACCAAAACTTCAAACACCCATATATTTGGGTGACATTATAATTTCTTATTAAACACACTAAATTCGCGTAAAAAACTAGGTATTTATGTTTTACCTCGTCGTTTAGTGTGTTTAATATGAGTGTGTATCGTGAAAGTTTGAGACAATGTATTATATTTTTTTTTCCGGACAACCTACCCGTACAAAAAAAATACAATAAAAGTACAAAAGTAAACACATCATCTTTTTTTATTTTTAAACAGCTTGTTTGCGATTAAAAGCCGTGGTGGCCTAGTGGTTCGACCTCCCACCTCTCATGCAGAGGGTCGGGGGATCGATTCCGGCTCGGACCTCTATGTGCGAAATTCAATTTAAATTAACCACTGTGCTTTTCGGTGAAGGAAAACATCGTGAGGAAACCTGCACGCATCTGCGAATTAATTCAAAGATGTGTGTGAAGTCCCCAATCCGCACTGGGCCCGCGTGGGGACTATAGCCCGAACCCTCTCGTGATGAGAGGAGGCCTGTGCCCAGCAGTGGGACGCAAATAAGCTGTAGTAGTTGTAGTAGTAGTAGTTGTTTGCGATTTGGCCGGTAAGTTCTCGAGTGGCGTCCGCGAACCGGGAGACGAGCTGTCGGTAGGCCTCCAACAAGGTGGAGCGACGACCTCGTGAAGGTCGCGGGAAACCGGTGGAAGCAAGTGGCACAGGACGGGTCTGAGTGGCGAGCCTTGAGGGAGGCCTATGTCCAGAAATAGACGTCTTTCGGCTGAAATGATGATGACGATGATGACTTTTTGAAAACGCCCTCCAGATGGGCCCCGGATGCTCTCCTAACTAGGATAGAAATCCGGGGTAACCCGGACATATGACAGCCCTAATAGCTCCCTATAGGAAACTGTGTCGAAATCGTTTGGTAAGACTCGAACCCAAGAATTTGCCAACGCCTTTGAGTGTTAGAATAATTAAATTTAACTAGCGCTTTCTACGACTTTGTGCAATAAAATATCAATTACTGAACTAGAATAATGAATAACCCAGTTATTTGAATTGCCAGGAGAAAACTATTAAATTATTACTATTGCTAATTCTGGCCTGCGATTAAAAGGATATTTTTTGTTTATGTTCTTATTCGTCTTTATATAAGAAAACTAGCTGACCACGCGGACTTCGCACCGCCTTAGAATGTTTTTGGGTATGAAAAATAGCTTAGGTACGTCCTGTTCTCAGACCTACTGAACATACACAGCAAATTTCGTAAGAATCGGTCAAGCCGTTTCGGAGGAGTTTGGTTACAAACACTGTGACATGAGAATTTTATATATTAGACTAGCTGACCCCGCGGACTTTGTACCGCCTTAGAATGTTTTTGAGTATGAAAAATAGCTTACGTCCTATTCTCAGACCTACTGAACATACACTCTAAGTTTCATGAGAATCGGTCGAGCCGTTTCGAAGGAGTTTGGTTACAAACACTGTGACACGAGAATTTTATATATTAGATATATGATGATATTGATGATTGATATGGACAGTCAACATTGTTTGGAAGTAGTCGTCAACAGCCAATTTGTTTTTCTAAAAACCAATGTGCTGAGATAGATAGCTAGATAGATATTTATTTCATCAATTCATAGAATTTCGATTTCTTCACCCTGTCGTCATCCCTATTCATGTTTTCATTCAGTAATATTCAGAAATTAATGAAAACAGCAAAATACTTGACAGCTATGTGCGACGTTGCCTATTTTGGGATAAAAGGGTTTATTTTATCAATTTTACCGGTCATTAAGAGGGCTTAATGACCGGTAAAATTGATAAAATTGAATTCGATATACCTAATCACGCGGTAAAATTGAAACAATAAAATATTTTTTTATTTTTTATTTTCACACCTCTCCAACATTTACAAGCGTGCAATTAATTCCTGTTTAAATTCGCAATTGAAAATTTTATAAAATGGATACAATACTGTTATAGATCTTCTACTATCTAAAGTCCCGCGCCTTCACATTTCAAAACGCTTCAATGTATTTTAAATAATAATAAAAAAATTGAAGCGTTTTGAAATGTGAAAGCGCGGGACTTTAGATAGTAGAAGATCTCTATGTTAAAATCTCAAAAATGAACTGTCACATTGAAAACTTTTCAAAAATGTAGATAAATTATTGTTTGTTGTTGGATCAATGGCGTCGAATGTCACAGTAAATCACTTGCAGTAGGGATAGTTGGGGCACGACGCGGGGTCAACGTCGGCCGGGTACCGCGCTGCGAGGCTGAAAATTAAAAAAAAGTTGCCTTTGAAATATTCCAATCAACCAATGCCGGGTGATTCTTGGGACTTTAAGGTGATGGAAACCTTAATTTTAATCGGTGAAATCGGTCTTAAAGCCGTGTACACATTTACTTATAAGTAGCACTAGCTATCCGCTTTGCATGGATATGGGCTTTAAAAGGTCAAAATTAAATGACATGTAAATAATATACTTCTTTCGGCGTAGGTATATACAAATCATTTTGGTTTTCCAGTATATGAAGTTCATTAATGGTAAAGGCTACCAGCAATGTATGCGCAAGCGCAACAATTTGTGTTCCGTTTTCACTGATCAATACTCACTCAGCGAACTTCAGCGTGAGCGGTAGCGATCTGACGTAGGGTAAGGCGTAGTGGTAGGGCATTTCCCACTCGGGTATGGGGGTGCCGTCGTACGTGTGGCGCATCAATACGTTCGCGTCGCAGACGGGGAAGTTGGGACACAGCGCCGGGTGCATGCCGGGCGGGTAAGCGACGGCGTACGCTGCCGCCGCGACGATGAGGATCAGCTGAAATAATCACATTTTAAGTCCCATTTGCGCCAAGCCTCGGATTAAGCCACGTCCAATTCATACAAATAAATCTGAGTTAAGCGCTTAACCGGAGGTTAGGGGCTTGGTGCGAGTGGGGCTAGCTTGAGTTAAATTAATACACCTCGTAAGAGTATCACGAGAGGCATCGAGCAAAATTCAAAATTCAATCATTTCTTCAGCAAATTGGCCACATAGGGGAATTTTACACGTCAGAAAAAGAATTTACCAGCGCTTCTTACAAGTACAGGCACTTAAGTACTAATCCTATGTTTTATCATATTTTTTAGCCGAGGATCAGCTGAAAAGGAATTTTAAGGGTTTTATGATCAATCGTTAGATTCGTTAGTTTGTTTTTCATCGTCCTCTTTAGAAAATTGGCCACATAGGGGCACTTTTGCACGTCAGAAAAAGAATTTACCAACGCTTCCTGCAAGTGCAAGTGTTCTTAAGTACTAATCCTATTTTTTATCATAATTTTTAGCCGAGGATCAGCTGATAAGGAATATTAAGGGTTTTATGGTCAATCGTCAGCTTATTTCTCATCATCATTTTTAATTATATCTAACGACGTCCACTGCCGAGCAAGTGAGAATAGGTGTCCCCCTTAGATTCGCGATACTTGCACCAGACGCAACCAGTTCAATTTTATTTACTTATTTGGAAAAAAAAGACAAATCAAAGAATATGTGTATGTTAGAATATGTATATGTTAGAATATGTATTGTTTAATAATCCGTTCAGTGGTTTATCCAGGGGAGGGGGGCTAGGGGGTTCAAGCCCCCCAAATCATCTAAGTGTACACGTGATCAATATTTACTATTATTTACCCCCAAACCAAAAGTATTAGGGTCAAGCCGGGGGGGCTTGACCCTAAGATTTTTGGTTTGCCCCCCCCCCCCCCCCCCCAAAATCAAAAATCCTGGATCCGCCACTGAATCCATTAGTGTTTTTATTACGTTCATCATCATGATCATTTCATATATTATACGAACGACATCGACTTTATCAATCATTGCTTACCACTTTGGTGAACATGGTTGCTTTCCTTCGCTACGTTGATATGAGACTGATGCTATGAATCTGCGCATCAGCATATTTATTTGCAGATGAATAAGCGACTTTGTGGAGATGAATCGATGAAGAGTTCTAAAATGTTGTTAATTAAACTATTAATCGCACTTTAATGGCTCATAAGAGCGGAAACCTCCTAAGGCCCAGCTGGAAATTTTGTCCGCACCTATTCCCCGGCTGTCAATTTCGTGAAATTTTAAATCTTATGTAACGCGTATAAAGTTGCAAATCATTCAAAATTTTATTCTTCGTATATGTAATCCGGACTTACGAGGTTAAATATAAAACAGTTTAGTTCAATAGAATTATTAAAATCTTGTCATTTTCTAAGATTTTCTGCTAGTACGTAATTTTTCTTTCATAAAAATCAACATTTGAAGTAAGTGGCGCCCAGGAACGTTTTAATTACGAAATCAATATATAGAATACGTATAGCAAGAAAGTTACTTTTGCTCAAAGGTTGACTGGAAGAATTTCCTTAGAGGAATAAGTTCGCCTTTATATACATTGTTGTGTCATGCGTGGGTACCTTGCAATAAGGTGTACAGAAAAGAATGGAAATAATAAACGAAATTAGAAGATACTTTGGTTGTATTCAACATGCAAAACCGCGAAACAATTTTGTGAATTAACCAAAACACTAAAACTCAAAAGTACAAAGGAAAAACAATAAAAAGCAAAAATGAAAATGCGATTATTCCACCGAGGCTTGATCCTCCGTCCCTCGGTTCTTAAGACGGCTCTGACGCCGCCGGGCCACGGACGAGTTATTTCTAGCGGCGAAAATACGGAAGACGTTCGTTATCGGAGTGCCCGTCAAACTATTGCGCCAACAATAATTTTATATTTTAGGAACGCGTCCTAGATCTCTATCGTCCTCGAGAAAGGGCGTTTCCGCAAGCTGGGGACAACAATAATCTCAATAAATACTTGCGGAAAACCACTAACACGAGTGCCACAAAATCAGAGATTTTAAAACACTTACCCCGTGACTTTTTCACTAACACACACCACTGACGTACAAATTGCACTCAGGATTTTAATTTCAATTTCCAATTTCCATACTTAGTTTCCAAATATTATTACGAGAGACATCAGCCGAATCGTTCTTTGTCTCCGTAATGACGTTCAACCGAAGACGTAATTTGCGGGTGAACCACGTTTTAGAACCACCCTCATATTTGTCACTAGAATTGTTTAACTACATATCACGTCTATGTGACTAGTAACGCCATCTAGTAGATTACCGCCACGATATTGTGCCATCATTACATATCCCCTCTCCTCTGAAGAATCCAACCGGATTCAAATATATCTCTTCAAGTCAGAGGAGTGCCATGTACCCAATTCTTTGCCTCGAAGGCTTTGTAGTTTATACACATCGTTAGATGCTTTATGAACAATTACCGCTTTTTCATATTTAGGAGCTAACTTTGACATAAATCGTTTATCAGAGTTGGACAACACCTTGGTGCGTTTCCAAACTATGTCCCCTACTTTATAACTGCAAATACGACGTCTTAGGTTGTAATGCTTGCTGTTGGTTTCGTGAGATTCACGGATCCTGTCGCTAACTTCACTATAGACGTCATTCCTTAGTTTTATATTATTGTCAAAATGCTCCTGATTAAGCATTAATGGTATATCGGAATCAAAGTCGTATGGCTTTTTGCCCTGTATTGAAGTTTCCCGGCCAAAGAACAGAAAAGATGGAGTTTTCCCCGTTACTTCATGAACCGAAGTACGAATGGCATGTCCAATGTGGGGAATATACTTGTCCCACTCCCTGTGATTACCCTCAACATAAGATGCAATGGCAGCACCTATCACCTTATTGACGCGCTCTGTGGGATTAGCCTGAGGATGGTAGTAGGGAGTATGCCATAGTTTCACATTATAATCCGCCACCAACTCCTTGAACTGGTTAGAAACAAATTGCTTCCCGTTATCGCAAATTATGACGTTGGGAGTACCATACATTAGAAATATTTGTTCTTCCAGTATTTTGGAAATAGTCGAAGATTTTCCATTTCTCAAGGGATACAGAAAGCAAAACTTGCTGAACCAACAGGATATCACTAACAACATAGTGTTTCCCTGTTTAGATTTCGGAAACGGTCCCATCAAATCCATGGAGATTATCTGGAAGGGTGCAGAAACCTCTCGCTGTTTGCCCATTAACCCCGACGGTTTTGTTTGTGCGTGTTTATATTTTGCGCACGTCTCGCATTTCCGTACAAATTCTTTCACATCCTGTATTAACGTGGGCCAAAAATAGTGCTGTCTGACTCGATTGACTGTCTTTTTGACGCCAAAGTGGCCAGAAGTCGGGTCATCGTGGCATTCCTTCAATACCCGATCTCGCAGGCTTTTAGGTATGACCAGTTTCCAGCTGTCATTCTCGTTTGGGAATTGTTTCAGATTGAGGTACTTCCATAAATTTCCTTGGCTTACTTCCCAGTCTGCATCACTTGTTCCTGCAAGAACCATGTCTTCATGCGCTTTATACCATTCATCCTTATCTTCAGGTTTAATATCTAGAACGTTAATTTCATCAAGTGGGGCTCTCGACAAAGCATCTGGTACGGTGTTATACTTTCCCTTGCGGTGAACTATTTCGTAATCAAACTGTTGTAAGCGCATCGCCCACCTCGCTAGTCGACCGTGTGGATCTTTATTGCGATGTAACCACTGGAGAGCACTATGGTCCGAAATGACTTTGAAATGGCTTCCTTCTACATAAGGCCGGAACTGCTCAACCGCGTGAAGTACGCTCAGAAGCTCTCTTTCTGAAGCCGAGTACCTGCACTCCCTTTCCGTAAGCTTTTTACTGGTGTACGCAATTGGGGCCTCATGTCCATCCACGTACTGGATTAATACCCCCCCTGTACCCCTATTAGAAGCGTCACATTGAATCGAAAAGGGTTTTGCAAAGTCTGGAACCTTTAAAACTGGCGTGGTAGTCAGGGCAGTCTTCAGATTTACAAAAGCCTCCAAGGCTTCTTTGTTCCATGTTATCTTTTTACCTTTCTTCCCTCCCTTGGTGAGATCATGTAACGGTGCTGCGACAATTGCAAAGTTCTGTACAAATCTCCTATACCAACTGGCTAGCCCTATAAAGCGTTTTAACTCCGTGAAGGTGTTGGGTATAGGGTAATCCAGGATTGACCTTACTTTTTCTGGATCTGTGCGAAGTCCCTCTTTGTCCACGATGTATCCTAAGTACCTCAGGGAGGATCTAGCAAATACGCACTTATCCAAGTTAATGGTGAGACCTGCTTCTTTAAGTCTATCTTTGACAAATTGCAGTGACGATAAATGATCTTCAAAATTGTCATTACAAATTACGATGTCGTCTAGGTAAGTGAATACTTTGCCCTCAAATTCTGGCGGGAACAGACGGTCCATCAACCGTTGCTGAGTCTGGGAAGCATTACAGAGGCCGAATGGCATGACTCTGAACTGGTACAGTCCTTTTCCCGGGAGACCGAAAGCAGTTTTTTCCTTGCTCGATTCTTCCAAAGGTATCTGCCAAAAGGCTGAGCGGAGGTCGATGGTAGACAAGAATCGAGCATTTTTTAAGCTGTCCAATATGGTAGTTACTCTCGGTAAGGGGTATGAATCCTTAACCGTTAACTTATTTAATTGCCGGCTGTCAAGGCATAATCTATTCTCACCCGAAGCTTTCTTCACAAGGAGTACGGGTGAACGCCATGAGCTGAATGAGGGCTCAATTACACCTTTTTCCAGCATGTCTTGAACTTCTATCTCCAATTCTCTCATGATGGGAGGGGCAAACGGGTACTGTCTTTGACTCACTGGCAAACTATCGCCGGTGTCAATCCTATGCTCAATTAGTGATGTCTTGCCCAACCCGCTACCTACCTCCCGACCCATTTCGACCAACAAGTTGTCCAAGCGCTGAGACTGCACCTCGGAAAGCTCATCACGAGAAATCACGGGATTCGCCACATTGATCTCCGAAATTACAGTTTCGAACTTCTCCGTCTCTATTGATAGACCAAAAGATTCAAAAAAACTCATACCTAGGATAATGTCGTGGTTTAAATTATTCATCACATAGAATGCTAAGACCCTATAGCGTCCCATGAACTGCACCGGTAAGTGGGCAACAGCGTTCAGAGTGTGACGAGTGCCATCAGCAGTCAACACGTGTTCTGCCACCTCTTCGTGTTCTGCAAAACCCCATTCCCTGAGTTTCTGGGCAAAGTTTTGGGAGATCACCGAAATAGTAGCTCCCGAGTCCAACAAACCTACAAATTTCATATCAAGTATCTTAATGTCCGCATAATATCGTTTGTCCCGCACATTTCTAGATATACCGCAGATCTCCCCAGTGTCAAAATATTGTGCAACTATTTGATACCACTGCCGCCAGTCATCCGACTTCGAATGACTTACTTCCTCGAGGTTCGCTCGGCAGGCATCGACCCCGAGCAATCGTTTCCCTGGTTCAAATTGCTGCATGTGCATTTTTGCGTAGTATTTCCAAAGCGTCCGCATTTGTAGCAAAACAGCCTTTGTCGCGGCAAGTTACAATTTCTAAAATGGTGGCCGGTGCTCCTACAATTCCAACATTTCGACTGAACGGGAGCACCACTATTTATGGCCGCGATGTCATCTTGTACCATAACCTTATGTTGCGCTGAGCTAGAAGCATTTCCTTGATAGGCCAGGTCCCACTCCAGCAACTTGTCGTTCTGAAAAGGTTCCTTAAAGTTGTCACATGTTAACTTCGTTCGTTCTATTATTCTTAACACCGCAGTCAGATCCGAAACAGAATTAAAGGAGTCTCGACATATTTCTTTCTGGAAGTAGGGCTGCAAATTCTTACCGGAGTATTGCGAGTTTCTGGCCTTCCGAGAGAGGAAACGGCAAGCGGTTAAACATGTTTTGCATAATGGACATATATATCACGACACTCTCGTGTCTGCTTTGGGTTCTCCGCTTTATTTCCTCTAATAGCTCATCCTGGTAATCTGGGTGTTGAAAGGTGTCCAGCAGAAGGGTAACTAAGTCTGACCAATTCGAAACAGCATTCCTATTCGCTCTGTACCAAATCAACGCTTCTCCGTCAAAAAAATCTATGGCATAACGGAACAAGTCGGTATCATCGGCATCTCGCGCGTCTTTCAGTTCAGCTACTCTTTCTAAAAAGGCATTGACACTGACTGGACCTTTACCGCTAAATTTCAGCCCCCAATCTTTAACTGGAACTAATTTCCGTTTCGGTACAATGAGCTCCATTGACGATGATCTGTGTAAGTGGCCTTTACCCCAGATAGGTGGTCGCGTCTCCGTGAATCCGTGCTCGTCAGCCGAGGTGCCAGGCAGGGATTCAAACGTCGGTTGAGAAATCGCGCCCAATTCCACGGCATCTTTAGTGGGTCCTTTCGAAGTCTTTATTTGATCTATGATCTTCGCTGCCTCTTCCCCCAATGACTTCTGTAGTATATCCTTTTCCTGTTCCGTGACAGTGTCTTCTTCCTCGTCTTCATCATCCTGACCCAAAGCCAACAAGGACTCCTTAGTGTCCTGAATTTTTTTTAAGAGATCCGCATGCCTGTTCTTGTCGGAAACTTCAAGCGGTACAACCACCTTAGCGCGATTAGCCAAATGGATTAGCCGTGAGTGAATACGCCTAATAATAGTGTGGTCAGGGTTGCGAGATAAATCAGTGATAAGAGTGGTTAACTCGGACAATTTGCTCATACATAACGCGATTTCACTACCGGGGTTTTCAATACATAGCTTAGGAATTTTTAACGAGATTGTTAATTCCCCGGCTGCCTCTCGGTGCAAAATTCCGCGCAAAAACTTCCGCATAGTCGCCACCGTTTTACAGTCCGTCACCCCACGACAGGCCAACTCAAATTCAAGTTCATCTTTGTAAAGTGCGTTAACATCCATTTTAAAATTACAAGATAAAGTTGCTAACTAATTAAGGTACACAAAAAAAATTACAGTAATGTAATAATATACTACAGACAGTGACGTTTTCTAAACTGTGCTGTAAAAAGAACCTCTAAATCTGACGATTACTCAAATATCAATTGCAAGAAGTACAACACCTAATAGTATTAGTATGGACTAACCACATCAAATTAACACAAACTGACCTACATTCATAGACTATTTTTATACATTTGCAGATATATAAGATTATTCCTTTTTTTTTTATATAATTACACCAACACTTGCAACAAATCTTATTCCCGGCTTAGTTTGTTTAGGATTTCCAATCTCTTCCCCGTCAGGCGCCAATGTCATGCGTGGGTACCTTGCAATAAGGTGTACAGAAAAGAATGGAAATAATAAACGAAATTAGAAGATACTTTGGTTGTATTCAACATGCAAAACCGCGAAACAATTTTGTGAATTAACCAAAACACTAAAACTCAAAAGTACAAAGGAAAAACAATAAAAAGCAAAAATGAAAATGCGATTATTCCACCGAGGCTTGATCCTCCGTCCCTCGGTTCTTAAGACGGCTCTGACGCCGCCGGGCCACGGACGAGTTATTTCTAGCGGCGAAAATACGGAAGACGTTCGTTATCGGAGTGCCCGTCAAACTATTGCGCCAACAATAATTTTATATTTTAGGAACGCGTCCTAGATCTCTATCGTCCTCGAGAAAGGGCGTTTCCGCAAGCTGGGGACAACAATAATCTCAATAAATACTTGCGGAAAACCACTAACACGAGTGCCACAAAATCAGAGATTTTAAAACACTTACCCCGTGACTTTTTCACTAACACACACCACTGACGTACAAATTGCACTCAGGATTTTAATTTCAATTTCCAATTTCCATACTTAGTTTCCAAATATTATTACGAGAGACATCAGCCGAATCGTTCTTTGTCTCCGTAATGACGTTCAACCGAAGACGTAATTTGCGGGTGAACCACGTTTTAGAACCACCCTCATATTTGTCACTAGAATTGTTTAACTACATATCACGTCTATGTGACTAGTAACGCCATCTAGTAGATTACCGCCACGATATTGTGCCATCATTACAGTTGTTAATAGTTGTTATTTGTGATTTTTGTGTGTGTATTAATTTTATGATGTACAATAAAGTGTTATTTACTTTACTTACTTTACTTACTTACTGATTACTGACTGATCGATCAACGCACAACGCACAACCAAAACTAGTTGTGGTGGAAAGCTGAAATTTGGCATGTAGATTCCTTGGAGAGTGTGGGCGAGCACAAATAGGATATTCCGAAATTCTTACGCTGGAAACTGACTACCACTTATACTTTTACTTCCTCAAATCCCGCTACTTATATGTCTTATCACTTATTTGATTATATTTATTTACTAATACTCTGTATAAACAAATTACCTTAAGTAAGTATACGATCTTCATTCACGTAATCTAGATAATAAGATAGTAATTATTTTCTAATTAAGTATATAATTATTGTTTAAGGTGTTTTTTCTAACAGTAAATTCGACAAACTGCTCTAATGATCCCGTTAAAAAACATTTGCTTAATTGTTATTAAATTTAAAAACCTGACACACTTTGCATTACCTAGCAGATCATTTGCAAATAAATATGCGAGCAAATTTGAGCAAGGCATCAGTCCCACAGCAGACGTTGAGAGAAAGACAATCATGTTCGCCAAAGTGGTAAGTTAACTTCTAAGTAAATAATAAATATCTAAGTTTGATAAAATTCCCAGAAATAGAAAATAACTACATCGTGATAGAAGTAAATATTTCCTTAATCGATCTGTCTGCAATGAAAATTTTACTCTTGTATACCCGATCAGTCTAGTAGTTGACTGATTGATTGTACGAAAAACCATTTTCCCAAAGTCGAAATTGTTTAAGCAGCTCTAAGCAAAAATATTTGACAAACTAACTAGTAGGTAATCTAAATTTATCATGTTAACGACGAAACAGCTAATGACGTTGCCAATATATTAAATAATTTGCTAAAGAAACCGTAGTCTGTTGCTATTCAGACTTCAGGATTTATTCAATAAAAGTACAATGATTTTATCTGAAACAGGAACATTACTTGCAAACAACCTAAATCAGGTTCTTAATTCATGTAAATAAATGAGTCATATACTTTTTGACGTGATAACGTCTTATAAATTGATGAATGCCGGCTACAAGACGAGAAAACATGACGCAATGTATGTCCAATTGTCCATGTATGTCCTACGCAGTGGTCCTACGCAACGGGAAATAGTCCATAAACCGACTCTATAGACAACCGATTTTTAGTATGAGTTAATGTTACAAATCTTTCCTGTGGACAGCCCAAAGTTAAGGGGTTTTAAATCCTAATTTCTTGCTGGGCCTTTATATACATTATACATGTACTACTACTACTACTACTACAGCCTATTTGCGTCCCACTGCTGGGCACAGGCCTCCCCTCATCATGAGAGGGTATACATATACTACATACAAACTTTACAATCGCGTTCTATGTATGACCCAAATCCCAGGTTTGGCAGAAGTACCTACGTTGACAGCCTATGTAAAATGAGACGTGGAGCAAGTTACGGAAAATTAGCCCGCACAACAACCTCTAAGTTTCGTGGTCACCAAATGGTCCTAGCTGAAGATCAGCGCTGGTAGCAATGCTAGCACATGCTGAGTTAGGACCATTTCGTGACAGGACCACTTTGTCCTGTATTCTAATTAGTTATTTCCTTTTCTTTATGTATTGTCCTGTCACGAATAAATATTTTTCTTTCTTCTTTTTCTTTAAGTAGAACCTCTTTAAATAATTCCAGTTGATCGTCTGCATGGCCGCGGCAGCGTACGCCATCGAGTACCCTCCCGGCGTGAACCCGGCTGTCATAAATACACTCAGATTCGTGATTTCTGAACGTAGCTTTATAACGTTATGTTGGCAACACTGGCGGCGACGACCACCGAACAGACAGATCAAAGTAGACGCTAAGTATCAGCCAGCGGGAAAAAAGCATTGAGACAAGAAGAAGTTTGCCTGGTAATCAAACAAGGATATGTGGTTTTATTCTCTTGGAGCACGACATGAGGAAGCTAAGTAAACGTATATTAAGGTATCACTTGAAGGATCATTGGGTGAGTAAAACAATGTTTAATAATGTATGGGCTAGCAAAGACATGTGACGGTCATGTATGTTAAAGTAAATGTTTGGAGAGAAGGGGTGGCTGTGAGGGGATTTGGTGGAGGCCACTAGGGTCCGCAAGGGCCCGCCCATGATGTCACATAGCTTTGAAATACTGTGTTGTTGTGTCTTGATGAGTTACAGCAAATGTAAACCAGCGAAGCAGTTCTACAATAAAATAGTCAATTCTCCACATGGTGATGATGCTGCGATGATAAAAACCCATGCAAAAATGTGTGTAAGTACCTAACGAAAAGTAAAATGTTTTATGGTGAGTTGAACTATTTTATTTCATCCTTTACGTTTACGGCGGCCGCCATAGTTAAGTTAGTGAATAGTGACAAAGGTTCCGTACGATTTATTTTAAGCGTTTTACAATTATAAATACACAAATGAATTTTATGGCATATATTTTCAGTATTATGGATTTGTGGATTGTATTGTGGATTTGTGGGTTCCGTATAATTAAGGTGTGAAATGTTACGTTATTTTAATTAGTTGTGTATAAGCGTTGCGATAACAGAAATTAAGCAGAGGTAAGTATAATCGATAAAGGAAACATAAGTATAAAGGTTGCCTTACAGAACAGAAATGAGCAAATGATTAAAGATAAATAGAATGAGCCCATTGATCTGATTCAATTACAATAAAACTGAAAACGGCACTGAAAAGTTATGCAGACGAAAAAATAGTGAAATCTTTGAATAAATAAGTGAGCAATCTATTAACAATGTATTTAAAACATTAAAGTATAAAAATAAAAACGCTTTCTAAGCTTAGCTGTTAAGCGTAGCTTAGTTATTAAAACAGGAAAGCCCAATTCATGACAAAATGTGACATATCTGACTTATACTTACACATATGTTTCATTGTGATTTTACAGAATGAGTAAAATCTATTTAAATAAGTCATACGTAAACGGTTACTGACTATTAATGCTTAATTGTAAGCAATATATTTTATCTGATTTTCAGTAGGAAATGGGATAAACTTAACATCAGTTTTGGATTTGTTTA
Organism: Aethes cnicana; assembly: GCA_963971205.1. Lineage (NCBI taxonomy): Eukaryota > Metazoa > Arthropoda > Insecta > Lepidoptera > Tortricidae > Aethes > Aethes cnicana. The sequence goes on along the minus strand of OZ020300.1, from coordinate 5,238,637 downwards.
AAAAAGACAACAATCATCTAAATAACAATTTGAAAATAATCTCTAATGAAAAATCAATGTGTCAATTTTGTTATAGTATTTACTCTGAAAGATAAATAATATATATCTAAAATGTTGTGGTAAATGACTCTCTTAGATAATAATTGTTCTACAAACTATTTCATACTGATAGCGAGTTTAAAAGATGCTAATAAACCGATATAATAATGGTGACATTTGAAAACTATCAATAAATGAAATAAACAATATCATTCTACTATGTGATAGATTTAACAATTTAATTTCTGAAAATGCCCTAAACAGACGAGGATGTCTCTAATAAAGGCGTTCTTTGAGTTGTAAGTTTCGTTAATAAAAAAATCTGGTAATGTTACAAAGCAATCTGAGGATTCTAAATCTAATGGATCTAAAACATGTAAAACAAAATGATGAATACACTTTGCTTGTATTAATTTACCTTGATTTAACATTTCAACATTTGAATAAAGTTTTCAATATTTAATTACAGGAAAGACAAATTTAATTAAAATTTCTCATTTAAAATGTTAAGATGGTATATATTATTAAAATCATCATAAATCTGGAGTTTGTTTCAAAATCAAGTCATTCAATGTTGAACATTATTTAAAATAAAATGTTTTGAATTTAATGAGTCATTCTCACACTAAATCTTTAAATTAATAAAATTAACAGAAAATTTAAAATATCAATGTTGCCAATCTATTAACCTGTAATGTTATTTAAATGAATTAATAAAGCTATCTAGTGAATATTCATTGAATGTGGTAAAGTGCTATTATCTACTAAAAATTAAATAGTAACAGACATGTATAGTTGTTTAAAATAAAATAAATAAATGCTGTACATATTATTAATACACAGTAGCACATATTAATGTCAAAATAAAAATTGGTTATGCAAATAAAACGCAATGAGATTGACTTGATCAACATCTAAATACATAAATAAATGAAATAAACAAATAGATAATTTAAGTATATTTCTAGCAAAACAAGAGTAAACATTCAAATTATTCTAGAAAAGAATATAATAAATTTAATAGATTATGTTGATAAAGGAAGTTTACTTATGTACTAAACTAATTCACACGCATTAAAGGATAAAATAATTGGAACAAAGTGACTGTATAATCTAACAAACGGGAGTTATATTTGGTATACTAACTAAACGGTGTATAAAACTAAATTCATAAATGTAAAGCATAATGAGATGAAATCAAATTACTAATTTACAAATTCTACTTTAAACAAAACAAATCAAATGGTTGAATGAATACCTATATGAAACACTAAACTTGTAATGAAATTATATGAAAATAAATATTCGTTTTAATGTGAGTAAAGTGAAGAAAGTATACAGTTAGGAATATGACTGGTCTGTTGATGTTTGGAGACTGGTCAAAGTTTGACACGGTTACTTGGAATCGCTCCAATCGCCGATTAAATCTTTACACACAAACTATATATTTTAGAATAGAAAAATTATAAAACACATGAAAATACACAACGCTCAAAATATTAAACGGGATTGGGTCCTTTCCGTGTCAACCGAGTCTTCGTCTCTATTAGATATGAAACAGGCAACAAAGGTATGAGGTAATAAAGACAATGGTAAGGCAATGAACTGTACGACGTTATAAAAGACTTGAGCCGCTTCGCTGAAGCAACTGTTTTTCTGGTGATCAGAAACATGAATGAAAGGGCTCAAGGAGGTCGACTGATTGGGTAATTCAGTAAATGGACCTAAAATGAAAGAAATTATCTTAGTCGTTTACATAAAAACATCATATCGGAGATGTGGTACTATTCGTAGAAAATAAGAAGGAAATACGGATTACTTATTAATATTAAAGACAATTAAGGATTAATGTAAGGATTTTATTTATTTTGTTTTAGTAAAACTTCTAATGTAAGGTGTATAGTATTTTAAGTGAATTATATTTAATAAGGTGTGTAAGATTGGATATATGCTTTTAAACGGCAACTAAGTTGTATGCTATTGAATGTGTTTACTTTTAATTATGAAGGTGAAAAAGTAAATAGTACACATAAAGTTGTGTGTTAACGTGGACCCATTTCAAGTATTTGTCCTTTGAAATAATTTGATGTTTGGTTACGTAACATGAAACAAATATTTAGATGAATTGATAAACATACGTATTTGTTTAAAAGCATGGCGTTATTTGTTTCTTGGTTTTAATATTCCTAAAAATTTAAAAGACTTAACAAAGCATTAATTATAAAAGAAAATGTATTTATGTGTTTGAGAGGTCTGTCTGTCACTCAATATGATAAAATACTCAATTAACGTATAACGTACTGCTAAAGTCGTAAACAAACAAAACCCCATTTTTTTTATTGTTAATTTATTGGATTTGCTGTCAATTTCACGATTAATATCCAATAATAGCACAAATAATGACTAAACGAAATAACATAACACTACGATCAAATGTTCGATTATAAACCCTTTTAAAATATTCCTAAATATATATATATATATATATAAGGTATAACAAAGCTGTTTTAAGTTATGATTAATAACCAATAAATGGCCCGCGAACATTTCTTAAGGAACCCTAATAATAGCAAAATGGCGACCGCGAACTAATAGTCAAGATGAAATACTCTTTAACGAACCGTTTGTTAAATATGGTAAGAACTAAACTTTTCATAAATTACATTACTATTTATAAATTACAATATGTGTTGTTGAAATATCGTTAAAAGAGAAATATCAAATTAATTTCGCAGTCTTTTAAAGTTCCGATTTGACTTAACATTGTAACACCACAAAGCTACCAATATTCACGAACAAATTCGCTACCGAACTCCTAAGGATGGGTTGATTCAACCCGTCTGTTAACTGGGTAGCGCTGGTTGAATGTTTTGCTGTGGTATGAAGTGACGTTTCTGTATGGAATGACAGCTCGAATGCCATTGACCGTCCGTCAACGGTAATTGAAACAACTCGGCCTTTGTGATGTCAAACTTGTCAGTCGAATCAAATGTCAAGCCAACCAATGTTTACGTTAAGTTTCTTATTTGATTTTATTGAAGTTTTATTTACGTAAAAGTATTGTAAAATGTAATACATCTAAATATCGTATAGTTCGCAGAGTGAAGTTACATAGTGAAAAGTGTTTGTATAATGATGATTTCGATGATACTCAAACTTATGGTACGTACTGTCCACGATTATCTTTAAATCTCTGTAAATGAGTAAGTATTTATTGTTGAGTATCGACAATTTATTTTATCACTTGTCCGTTAATGAAATAGTTACTTTCAAACCTTTCAAGTCATTTAACCTACCTTATAAAGCATTAATTAACTTATGACAAAGTTAAAGTTGAACACGTCTTTAAAGTAAACTTACTTGATCTGGAGTTATATCAATCCGAATTTGTCTTAAAACCAATGAAGTACCTAATTTTAAATGTAATAGCCCTTACTTGACAAAGTTCATCTAAAACCAGTTGATATTATTTATTGTTCTAGTAACAGTTGTACTGTGAATAAAATAAATGTGCTAAATAATAGACACTTGCTAAAAGGGATATTATTCTTACTATGTTCCAAATTTGATAAATAACCTGAAATAAAATCTAATGACACCACTTCAAAAATACTGAATAAATATTATTAAATTTATTTATGAAAAATGTATTCTTTACATCTAATTGAACTCTGAATATTTAATAAGGAAATTGTAAGCTTATGGCAAAATAATATTTGGACGAATTCCTAATGTACTTAGTTGAATATCAGTAAATTGACGCCCAAAGATATAAAGCAAATAAAAGTAACGGCTAAAGCAAATATTTACAATCAATGTAATATAAGTTTGAATTTAAATGAGACTACTTAAGTGACTTTGAACTAAGTTAGAAATGAGCCTATCACATATAATATTGATTTAAAGAGAAAATTGATTATGATTGAAACTGAAAACTACTATTATGACACTATGTTTACAATAGTGTATGCATAAGCATAATGATTGATATGGGAATCACAAAGATTTACCAATGTTGACTTGTTTTGAAAGAATATTAGAAAGACATATACATACATATTTTCTGTTAGTGCGGAGCTATGATACACATCTAGTACCTATCTACCTGCATAATGTACCTCATTATGCACCCAAAAGAAATACAAATGATTACTGCCCAAAGAATCTGTATCTATGGACTTGAAGGAAATTTCCGGTCAATTCAAAACACACAAAGCAGCACACTAATTAGGGCTCCACAAACCCAGTATAGTAAGCAAGTAAGGAACACTTATTGCACAAAAACATGGAAACATTTACAGAATTTGCAAATAACTAACGCAATAGTTATGAGTATTAAGCATTATTATTATTTCCTTTCTTAAACTATTTTCTTAAGTTTAAGGTTCTTACAATATGAATATTATTATTATTAAGCAAGTATTGAATAAGAATTATTATGTTTGTGTTGTAAATGAGAAATACATAAGTAAACAATTACGATATTGTCCTAAAATTTGCCTGATTTGGGAGGGTCATTCAAATGAAACATTTCAAATGAAAAAGGTATAATGGAATTAAAAATGAGTTTGTGAATTAAAAATGAATAAGGTGAATGGAATGAAATGAAATAAAAGTAATGTACAGTTGAATGAGTAATGTGGAATTGAAGGAATTGAACTTATATTTTTAGGAAGCATTTATTATTACAGATTATTATTGATAAATGCATTGTACCTATGTTAAGTATGTATGTTGTTATTGTTGAGTTTTTAAAAGAAGAAAATTGATTTCTAATGAAATGATTTTAGTTGACATAGTTGAACTTTAGCTAATGAATGTGAACAAATAAATTAATATTAACTCAATAGATCAGTGTAGTGGTGATATTGATTTGTAAAGATGAAAATAATCAAGAAATATGCAAGAAATACTTATTACTAAAATGAAACAGTTTCTAAAGGAATAAACTGAGAAGAGATGAAAACTGTGCAAGGAAACTGATACAAAATAAGTTGTGTTGTGTTGTGCAAATGAAATCCTGTGGTACAAGTAAAAATGAAATAAATACTTATGTACATGATTTGAAGAAAGTTACAACAATGAAGAATAAAGTGATTTGATTGTTGAATATCTTGTAACATGTGACCTAATGAGTGAACATACTTAATGTGTTATATGTTATATGTAATATCTAGTTAAAAGTTCTATAGTGTGATACTGTAATTACCTATTAAATATATTGTGTTATGTGAACTAAGGTGTGAATATGTTTAATGTGTTAAACATATCTACTTAAATGTGTTTGTGGTGTGATACCTACTAATGCTATAAAATAGTGATGTGAAGTGATGTGAAGTGATGCGAAAATTATTTATTTGCTTACAGCATCAATAATTGTTGGCTTTCAAATGAGATAATTTACATTCCTTTACAGTGCTGTTGGTTATATATGTGTGTAATTAATGTATTAACTATTAAATGTAGTGAAGTGTAATGTGTGAAATGATAATGTATAATGTACTATCTTAATAATTGATTTGTAAATAATTCATTATTAGCAATAAATGAGTATTTCCAGATACAGAACCTTTGCCTGGGCGTGGGTGTGTCATAAATACACTCAGATTCGTGATTTCTGAACGTAGCTTTATAACGTTATGTTGGCAACACTGGCGGCGACGACCACCGAACAGACAGATCAAAGTAGACGCTAAGTATCAGCCAGCGGGAAAAAAGCATTGAGACAAGAAGAAGTTTGCCTGGTAATCAAACAAGGATATGTGGTTTTATTCTCTTGGAGCACGACATGAGGAAGCTAAGTAAACGTATATTAAGGTATCACTTGAAGGATCATTGGGTGAGTAAAACAATGTTTAATAATGTATGGGCTAGCAAAGACATGTGACGGTCATGTATGTTAAAGTAAATGTTTGGAGAGAAGGGGTGGCTGTGAGGGGATTTGGTGGAGGCCACTAGGGTCCGCAAGGGCCCGCCCATGATGTCACATAGCTTTGAAATACTGTGTTGTTGTGTCTTGATGAGTTACAGCAAATGTAAACCAGCGAAGCAGTTCTACAATAAAATAGTCAATTCTCCACACCGGCCGTGTGCCCTGACTACCCGCTCTGTGACGCGGGCGTACTAGCCCGGTATACGCTGGACGGTACCCCGCTGCCCAACCTTGGCCTACCTCTGCCCGTGGGCATGGTCCGAGTGGCACCTTACGAGCCTGTCGCTGAGTAAGTACTTGGTTTTATTCTCTTAAGCTCTACCAATAGGTTTTTACTAATAGAAGCAATAAATGGCATGGCAACCGCCGTTGCGCAGTTTCAGTTTAATCTCAAAGCACGCAAAAAACCAAGCGCCAAAGCGAGCTTTTTGGGGTAAAGCTCACAGGTCACACCTAATGCGTCTGCGGCGCGTCTGCGGCGCGTCTGCGGCTCGCCTGCATCTGCATAGCATTAGTTCTTGTAAGAACGACCACCGGTTGGCTTAAAACTGAAATTAACCGACTTAATTCACAGTATATCGTGGTAAATCTAATAATACTATCGTACCGTCATGCATACACGCGCACTTATTTGTTCCTTCACCATTGTTAAAGGGCGCCTTGGAAGAACCGTAAGCGAAATGAAAGTCCGAGCAGTGCTCTAGTAACATTTATTAGCGCTACCAATGACAACCTTATCTTATTTCAATATAATATGCATTCACGGCCGTAACCTTTGATAGCGCGATGTAGGAGGGTATAGCGACATCTATCGGGTGGTTAATAAACTGAAATCATCATCATCATCATCATCATCATCATCATCAACAGCCCATAGTAGTCCACTGCTGGACGTAGGCCTCACCCAATGCACGCCAATGAGCTCTGTCCAAGGCGTGCTGCATCCAATCTACACCGGCCACCGGCCTACACGCAAACCGTCACTCCACCTGGGGGCAACAGGGCGCCCTACGCTTCGTTTGCCTTGTCGTGGTCTCCACTCAAGAACGCGTTTACTCCAACGACTATCCGCAGTTCTCGCGATGTGTCCGGCCCACTGCCACTTCACAGAGCTTATTCATTAATAAACTGAAATACTTTGATGTAATTTATTGCCGCCCACCAAGAACTTACTGCCGTTCTTAACAAGTTTAGGTACTAAAGATATTTGTGTTAGTTCAAGATTAAGTAGTATGTGAATTTAGTGAAATTAATTTAGTGCTTGAATTTAATGAAACTTCAATTACTTAACGATTCTATTTATTTTCTCCAGCCTCCGGTACCCGGCCGACTTCGACCCCGCTCTCTGCCCCAACTATCCCTACTGCTTCTAATTCAACTGTGACGCCAACTCGGACCAACATCACGCAACATTTCTACAACAACTTTACATTTACTTACTGTTTGAACTGAAATTGACTTGTGGAGTGTTGAATAAAATGTTGTTTGTTTATTTTGTTGTTTTCCTTAATTCCTTATACTGTTTTAACAAAGTTCAACAATTTAAATAAGTTTACCAATCTTTACAAATAATAAGTCTAGTACGGCCGAGGTAATGTAAATTTTGTAAATTTTGAAAAAAGGCGTTCTGCTTGAGTTTGTTGCGGCGCTTCTTCTCAAGCAATGGGTCTAGGAAGCGCTGGTAAATTCTTTTTCTGACGTGTAAAAGTGCCGCTATGTGGCCAATTTGCTGAATAAATGATTGAATTGAATTGAACTGTCAAAAGACTTGCATATTTTTACGATAAAAAATATTATTGTCAAAATAATAATAAATTATAATAAATTATTATTGTATAATATAATATTACGTAAACTTGATTATTTTCGAGAAATTCTCCAACAGAATTACACATAACATTTATTATGTCCCAAATAATAAGTCTGTAGATGGAGTCGCGTCTGAAACTTAAAAATTAAAAGAATTTAAACTATCAAATCGAGTGGACTATACAAACGATAATGAACGATTTTTAGAAAAAAAATACTCTAATGTATGTATGTATATCCGGATTTAACTCGAAAACTACAGGACGGATTGCAACAAAATTTGGTACGGAGGTAGTTTATAACACTGGTCAACATATAGGCTACTTTTTATCCCGGAAAAACGCATAGCCCCCGCGGGAACGCCATTTCCGAATTCCACGCGGATTAAGTCGCGGGCAGAAGCTAGTCCTTACTTCCTTACTTCCTTACTAATATTATAAAGGCGAAAGTTTGTTTGGATGGATGTATGGATGGATGTTTGTTCCTCTTTCACGCAAAAACTACTAAACGGATTTTAATGAAACTTTACAGTAATGTAGCTTATAGATCAGAATAACACATAGGCTACTTTTTATCCTGGAAAAACGTATAGTTCCCGCGGGAACGCGATAACCGAATTCCACGCGGGCGAAGTCGCGGGCAGAAGCTAGTTAAGTAATAAATTCTTTGGGTCACAAACTTACATATACGTACCAAATTTCAACTTAAACGGTCCAGTAGTTTCGGAGAAAATCGACTGTGACAGACGGACGGACTGACACACGAGTGATCCTATAAGGGTTCCGTTTTTACCTTCTGAGGTTCGGAACCCTAAAAAACTACAGAACCACCGACTATTATCTATCGCATTGTCCTGTGGGATGGTCACAAAATGTGGTGTGACCATAGAATGAAATAGTAAATTTTCCTCTGTTCTTCGTAAATGCGAAAAATATTGTTCGTACAAAATCGGGTAATGGTTGAAGAAACTTCTTTGTACCTATATAACGCCAACGGAACAGGTTTTTTTTAATATACCTATGGTGTAGGCTAACGAGCGCACAGCCCACCTGATTGTAAGTGGTCACTGCGGCCCATGGACACCGAAATCCTATGATCCCCCAATAAGAAACCATAAGATCTCGAATCGAATCGAAAGCGAGGCCTATCACCGGCGCGCGGCGAATTTCACCGGCACAAGTAATTCAAATTCGATTCAATTCAAATTCAATCATTTATTCAGCAAGTTGACCACTTATGGGCATTTTTACACGTCAGAAAAAGAATTTACCAGCGCTTCCTAGACCCATTGCTTGAGAAGAAGCGCCGCAACAAACTCAAGCAGAAGGCCTTTTTCAAAATTTCCACATACTTAGTTACAAAATTTACATTTACATTACATGTATAAAATATACATATAGGTACGTACTCAAATGTAATGCTTTAAGAACTTAAGTTTCTTCCTACATTACCCGGTTTCGTACGAAGAATAATTTTTCTTTATACATTGCATTATAATGTACGAAGACCAAGCCCGAAAATCGCGTGTATTTCTTTTTGCACTAAAATCCTGGCAATAGGGATGACGACAGGGTGAAGAAATCGAAATTCTAATTAGTCCGTCAGTAAGGTAATAAAAAAATATTAGACACGTATTTTTTGTTTTATCAAATTAACAAAGAATGACTAAGTTAAAAGGCATTAAAGTTGGAGAGTGGGGGCTAACTACGTCACCGTTAGGTATAAATCGTACCTAACCGTGACGTCACCCGACATTTCAACTCAATATATCTCCGTATAAGTTTGATTACGTGAAAAAAGAAAAAATACGTGTCCAATACTTTTCAATAATCTTCCTGATAGACTAAGGAAAAAGAAGTTGTCGTCATCCTTATTGAGGCTCGTCAGCTACACACCAGTTTTCGATTTAGAGATCTTACCTAGAGAGCTTCTACTATCTAAAGTCCCGCGCCTTCACATTTCAAAATGCTTCAATTTTTTTTATTATTATTTAAAAAGCACCACCAAGACTCTCAAAGCATAGTTGATGGCTGTCTCAGCGTGCACACACGTGTTGAGAGTGTTGGTGGTACTTTTTAAATACATTGAAGGGTTTTGAATTTTGAAGGGGTGGGACTTTAGATAGTAGAAGATCTCTACATGACGTGATAATCTCACTAACCCTCACCCCCCTCATTGTGACATGTCGTGATTTTTCCAAATTCCTCCCTCCTTTCAATTCCTTTCAATCCCCTACCAGTTGAATATGATTGTTTCTTGAAGAATAATTAAACTAGGAAAATAACAAAAAGTATTTTTATTGCAAACATAAGTATCTTTTCTGTTTAAATATCTATACATTTTTTAAACACAATCGTCGCAAGTATAAAATTGCAAAATTGATGTTGTTTTTGGTCCAACATAGGCGCGAAAATGTCACAGTAGTAATTTAATTTGCAGTAGGGACAGACAGGGTTGGTGTTTGGAGCGAAGAAGTTGTTGGGCTACCAATGCTAATGCTACCATCCATGTTGCGCGTAAACTGTAACAGAAATGAAAAATAGATCACAATCTGCATTTTTTCAGATCATAAATTGTTATTAAAGGAGATCATCATATCTAAGGCCGTGGTGGCCTAGTGGTTCGACCTACCACCTCTCATGCAGAGAATCGGGGGTTCGATTCCGGTTCGCACCTCTAAGTTTACTTATGTGCGAAATTAAATTTCAATTCGAATTTACCACTGAGCTTTTCGGTGAAGGGAAAGATCGTGAGGAAACCTGCGAAGTAATTCAATGATGTGTGTGACGTCCCCAATCCGCACTGGGCCCGCGTGGGGACTAAAGCCCAAACCCTCTCGTGATGAGAGGAGGCCTGTGCCCAGCAGTAGGACGCAAATAGGCTGTAGTAGTAGTAGTAGTAGAGATCATCATTTCCATCTTCCTTATCTGCTTGAAACAATCCGTATTACCTGGTACAGTCTAACTCGTTAGATCAAACAAGGATGCGTCTTGCGTAGCCGTAAGGGTACCCGAAGCCCCAGTCGGCGACGGTGGAGGGCCCAATGAGCCGCGGCACCAGGCGCGCCCGGCAGTAGGGGTAGTCGGGGCACAGCCGCGGGTCCACGCCGGGCGGGTACTCCAGGGCCAGCGCCACCGCCAGAACCATGAACAGGATCAACTGCGGGGAAGGTTGAACTTTAGACGGATAGCGAGTACAAAGGTCGCTCCATATTGAGAATGAGGGTTGGATGTCAATGCCAAAGTTTAACATCACACGGAGGTAAAAGTATGATTGAACTTCAGACAGATAGCGCGAATGATCGGTCCGTGTGGTAAGCTGGAGCTGGAATACGGTGGCCGCAATCGGTGAGCTGGGACACGACACCAATGCGTCTAACACCATGGAGGTATTAAATACTTATTCTGGAGCGTTTATTGTCAATATCGAAACAATAAAAATTGAGCTTCAAGAAATAAGGCCATATAGTCATTTTCGTTTACAATTCAAAAACATGTCCAAAATTTTAACCAAGGCTTCTTTTGTCTTTGTCTCTACTCTATACGGCAACCGAAAAGAACATCATGATCATGTTACCGTTACCTAAATACCATGTCACTCCTTTTTACTTTACAGACAGATCCTAGTGTGTCCTCGTGGCTCCCGTAACTAAGCTTTCTGCTATCAGCCATTTATCCGTATCCTCTTAATATATTGACAGATCTTAAAAGGATACGTGAGCTAAGCCCCATTTGGCCATTTCAGATTGGAGAAATTTAAATCAATGTTGCTGTCTCGCAGGAGCGGGCGGAGCGACAAAAGGTGCGATAAAGACAACTGCAGCTCCGTAGAAATATCTGACGTAAAAAACTAAGAAATCGAGGTTTCGTTCTCGAAATTTTCCTTCTCCAAAATTAAACCAATCGTAATGACATTTTGGGAACTGGATGAGAAGGAATTTATCTGTATCGGACCGTTTTGATTTTTGCGTTTATTATTGTGGTTTTTGTATACCAGGCATTTCTTTGCGGCCTATTCAATCGGGCCGTTTTCATCGCTGTTTGGAGTCACCTAGTTCTATTAAGAACAAAAATATCACTAAAAGCAAAACGTACCGACAGTACCGACACAGATACTGACAAAATTGATCTTATTTCAAAAAATCATTGATCTACGATCAAAATCCAGGGAGGAATATGTCGAGAACGTTTGTATGGAAAAATGACCACTAGCGTGTACTCTAAGGTGCCCTGCCTACCACCGATAGGATCTATTCAAGTAAGGCATTATTATAGAATGTAATCAATAAATTGATCATACCACTTTGGTGAACATGATGATGTCTTCTCGACAGCTGATGTGAGACTGATTCCCTAAATCTGTGTTCCATATTTTATACGCAAATTGTTATAAGGTAATTTGTGAATTAACAGATAAATGTTGATACCTATTAAAGATATTCTGGTTCTTAATTAATGTTAACGTTACGTTACGCTAATGGTTTTTTTCTGACTTAGTTTTAGGTAACCTGGTAAATATAAATTAACTACATATATGTATATTCCCTACTTTAAATTGACATGCCTATCAAGGTGCAAATGTATGCTATGCTTATGATCCTGTAACTATGCCATTTGTAAAGGAATAATCTATATGAGTATGAGTATGAGATTTGTTCTATGGTTTCTCATAAAATGTATGCGTTGATGATGGAGAAACTACACTCATTTGCAAATCAATTCAAAGATCCGAAGTTGCTAATCCATTGAGACTAAAATCCACATCTACTGACTCTCTTGTGATGTAAAGAAGCATCCGCCGAACAGTGAGATATAATATGTACATACACTTATAGCCATAGAGAAACGTTTAATACAAAAAAACCGGCCAAGAAGCGAGTTAAACTCGCATGGAGAGGGTTCCGACCCTTGATTATTTTCAATGACGTCATTTTCAAACCGTTTCACAGGATAAGCTGTTTTATATGATAGATTTCAAATACCATGAACTTCTTAGTAATTTTCCTGTAATCTATAGGTCAATAACTATCCTCCGTATTTTTTCCGAAATTTTAGGTCCAGTAGTTTCGGAGATAAGGGAGGATGGTCATTTTTCGCCTATTAATATTTTTTCAAATTTAGCCCCCCAAAATAGGGTATATGTTTAAAATTCATTTATTTTCGTTACACGTCCGTCTTTCCGTCTTTGGGTCAAAACTTACATATACGTACCAAATTTCAACTTAATCGGCCCAGTAGTTACGGAGAAAATCGACTGTGACAGACGGACGGACGGACACGCGAGTGCGGAAACCTAAAAAGTGAATTTTACGCTCCTACGAAGATATTTATTTATTTTATTTGGGAAACCAGCAACCAACCTTATCTAAATACGATTCCTTATGTTCAATATGATGATGATATGCTAAATGGCAAATTATAGGTTACCACAGTTTTAGACAATTAAGAACTATTAGCGCCTCCTTAATTAATTTCACGTTATAGAACCTGCATTTGAACCCATTGTTATCTATTATCTGTCAAACAAACTAAATTAATTTACATGATGATTTTCATATAAATATAAAAGAATTAGATTCAGAACATCAGTCTCGCGTCAACTGTTGAGAAGAAATCATAATGTTCGCCAAAACAGTGAGTCATGAAATTACTTGCGTTACTTATATAGAGGAATTCAACCTAAGTCCTCTATTATATATACACGGTGAACTTGAGTAACCCGAATAATTTTACCGGCGTATACCTGAGGCCGTAAGAAAAAAAAATATGAAACCAGGTTGAAATGTGATTTTTAACTTTTTTTATTCCATACGATTTCTGACCGACTCCGACTGGGGTCGTATGGAATAAAATAAGTTAAAAATCATATTTCAACCTGATCTCATTAACATTTTTTATTCCTTATGACCTCAGGTATACGCTGGTAAAATTATTCGGGTTACTCAAGTTCACCGTGTATAATATTTGATAATCCGTCAAATTTTAACCAACAGTAGCCAAAACGAGGCATTTTGTGGATATGGAATCGGGCCTATATTGAGCAATGGACGTCTTTAAATTGCCATATCAGTTTGTTCGTTCATTCCATGGAGTGTCGAATGTATATTTTTGTCTTGGTAAGGAGCGCATTCTTACATGGCGAAACAGTTGAAAACCTGTCCAGCGGATTTGATAAGCAACAAAACAAAACACACTCTCCTCACAACCGTTTTCGCTGCGTTTTCGCCTCAGCAACGCCATATGAAGGCGCTACTGCAGACTGTCCGCCTAGGTGGCTTGACACTTGTGGCGACCGCAGCGCCTCCAACCTACCCGATTTGGTGTCCAATTGTCCATTTTTGGAACTAGGTATAAAGATTGCGCTCCTTTACATCGACCCTCCATAGTTCATTATATCTAAACCATCTTCAACACTCAAAAGACGTCCATTGGTAGCTACCTCCAAATCTCACCACACAGACCGATCATTCGCGTTATCTGTCTGAAGTTCAATCATACTTTTACCTCCGTGTGATGTTAAACTTTGACATTGACATCCAACCCTCATTCTCAATATGGAGCGACCTTTGTACTCGCTATCCGTCTAAAGTTCAACCTTGCCCGCAGTTGATCCTGTTCATGGTTCTGGCGGTGGCGCTGGCCCTGGAGTACCCGCCCGGCGTGGACCCGCGGCTGTGCCCCGACTACCCCTACTGCCGGGCGCGCCTGGTGCCGCGGCTCATTGGGCCCTCCACCGTCGCCGACTGGGGCTTCGGGTACCCTTACAGCTACGCAAGACGCATCCTTGTTTGATCTAACGAGTTAGACTGTAGGTACCAGGTAATACGGATTGTTTCAAGCAGATAAGGAAGCAACACCAAAGAGTCACCATTAATAGTGCATTGTTTTTCATCACACTTGCGAGGAAAATACAGGAAATATTCACTAGGATGACCTGTGAACTTGTGCCTGTAGGTTAATGGGCAACGCGAACAAACCTATTTTGTTTATTTTTAAATATTCAATTCGTACTGACCACTAACAATGTTGCCGCCATTTAAGTAGTTTTACTTTTTAATTTGTATTATTTCGAAGAAAACAATTAAAAACAAACATTACGGCCCGTGGGCTCATAAGAAATCTCGAAAGCCCGTGGTAATAATCTGGGCTTTAGAGACCGCTTTTCCTGCCACTGACACCGTTTTCAAGCAAGTGTGATGAAAATAGATTTAAAGAGAATTAACATATGATCACCGCCGCTGCCTAGATATTTGCAACATCAGAGCGGTCACCAATACGTTGAAGGTCTGAAACTGGACTGGAGCTTAGTCTCTAATGAGGAAGCCAGCAAGGTTGCCTTTCAACATACTTTGGACCGCGGATGGCAACCATCCAATGGGGACTATCGTTTCTTTGCTCACCAGTTGGCGCCACTGTTGACTAAGGTCCAGAGGAATAGCTGTCAAAGGCGACTTTATAAGATCGGCGCCGAAACAAAGTTTTAAATCTTGAATATCATTAAGTTTATTAATTATAAATAACTATCATCATATCGAGTAGCTATGCCGCAATGTTGTGCAGTTCCGTTTTGTTCGATCTTTTAAATTTTATTTAATTTTTTTTACATTTATCGCCAAATAATCCACATTTGCGATAATTTCACTAAGGAGATCACTTTTCAACAGGTAAATTAAAGAAATTATAATTTATATCACGAAGCCCGCCAAAACCAGTGAAAAGTGAATGTTATTGGACCTCACGCGACACTAGCGCCTCTAGTGGCAAATTCACACGCGATAGCCCCCATTGCACATGAGGTTTCATCTGGCGGGCCTCCTGCCGGGGCTCATCGATCCCTCTACCATCCTGCCTTCCAGACTGGAGCCTCGGGTACCCTTACAGCTACGCAAGACGCATCCTTGTTTTGTTTTTTTGTTTCAAGCAGATAAGGAAACAACAACAAATAGCAGCACCATTAAAATGATTTAAAGAATAGGTTTGTATGAACTGAAAATTTTTCAAACATTGATCTATTATAAGTAAGGATTCACAATCAGCCGGAGAAAAATGGCCCCGTCAAAACGGGTGCCCGAACAATTTGGCCTTCGTTATAAAGAGGCGTTATTAGCATATTGGAACGTAATTCTTTCTAATGTCAGTTTGCTCCATATATTTTGACATATTCTGTTAGGCACTGTTCATCCATATGTTATTATTTATTATAGTATAGACTAGTTGTGCCCCGCGACTTCGTTTGCGTGGAATATAAAATTGCCGATAACTTTTCTTTCCGATATCCGATTTTAATCAAACATAGCTTATATGTTGCTCCAAAAACTGCATTCAAATCGGTTCAGTAGTTTCGGAGATTAACTTTAACAAACAGACAGACAGAAAAGATTTCTAAAAATCGCTGTTTTGTGGTCTACCATACATCTTTAGACTCCCGTTCCTTTTTTTGATAGATAGAAGAAGATAGATAGATATACTATAGGTCAAATCAGATCATGAACAATTTTTAATTTTTGTTGCAGTTTAAGCGCTACATGGTACCCCCACCGACACCTAGGTACTTCGCTGTAAGCACAAACCCTGTCCCTACTGCAAATTAAATTACTGTGACATTTTGGCACCACCAATATTGGACCGAAAAAAAAATGGTTAAAAAAATGCACTTACTGAAACAGAAAAAAAAATGTTTCGAATAAAAACTATCTGTTCTTGTTTATTTTGTTATTTTCCTTAACAGTTTCATTATTCGTCAATAAACAGTCGCATACTTGACTAGTAGGGGATCGTCCATTTATCACGTGAGTCTCGAAAGGGGGAAGAAGTCATGAAATATCACAATGGGTGTAGTGTGATTTATACCGTGCCTAAGTACCTACGTTTATTTTATTGTTTCCGACTCCGTTGAGCGCGCGATTTCTAAACCGAAAGGTGGCGTATCTAGTGTGAGTTTGTTTGGACACGCCAACGTTGCCAGGATTTTAGAAAAAAAAAACCGCCAAGTGCGTGTCGGGCCACGCGCAAAGTATAGGGTTCCGAAGTTGAGGATGCCCACAGTACCTTTCTAAGACTTATTAGCATCCAGCTAGCCTGTGGTAGGACGTGCCCGCCCGACGCCCCTGCCGGTCGAGAAAAATCATTGGTTTTTTAATCATTTCATAAGTTGGTCGACTATGACTCGTAAGTTTGTACAGCCTACTTAGCTGTGATAGTTTTCCTTTCAACTACGTTATATATGCCACAACTGTGATTTTTTTCAGCCATCCAAATACCACCATTTAGCTGGCAGGGGGGGGGGACACGTGACTCTAACAAAAATAGCAAGTTAAAGCTTAATATTTCACAAACACATCACTTAATCAAAAAATGGTTTTAACAAACCCACAATATTTTTTTAAGACCTATTCAACGATACGCCCCACCATGGGGTACGCAAGAAAAAAAAAACATCCCCACTTTACGAGTAGGGGAGGTACCCTATAAAAAAAAATATTTCAAAATTTTATTGTACCACTTTGTCAGCATAACTAATATGTATATTCATGCCAAATTACAGCTTTCTAGAACTAAGCATCTCCGAGCAATAGTGCGGACAGACGGACGGACGGACGGACGGACGGACGGACATGGCGAAACTATAAGGGTTCCTTGTGGACTTCGGAACCCTAAAAATACACGTGATTTTCGATAGAGATTCCTCAACCTCGCCACTAGGTAGGGGATCGGGGTTAAAAAATACGCCCCTAGCCGACGGCCCTCAGAAAGTCTAAATGACGACTTTTCTGGCTAACCTCTAAAGGTGTTAGAACCTAAACCTTACACAACCTTATTATAACGGTAATCTTGTAATTATTATATCTTGTATACTCTTTGGCCATTGTCCAACCTACACACGTATTTGTTGTGCTTAGTAAAATAAATTCTTTTAAGTTGAATTCCATCAAGTTTCGGTGTGATACTTTATAAAATAGTGTTATTTAGTCAAATAAATCTAAATTTGATAAGAAAGTGCACAAGCAAGCGTTAATTATAGCCGTATTATCGACGAGTTTTAGTGCTGTATTTCTGCGATTATTAGACGACCCGCAAACTCTAAACAAGTGAAGTAAAGGTGCGCAAGCGAACATTGCGTCTACACCAACAATATAAGATCCAAGTTAGCGCGCGCGAGTTAACCGTGCCTACCGCTCGCGGTTAATGATAGATAACGCTTTAGATTATACGCTCTAGACGGGGCATTGGAAAATCAGGTGAGAGTGCGCCTCTGAGAGGTAAACTTCGTTATAAAAACATTAAAAAAAAGTTGAGTTGTAACCTGACCCTAAGTGTGGGTGTTGTGGATGTCCTCTCGATGACGACGACGTTGTCTCTTGTACAACATGCGATAGAACCTACCATTTAAAATGCATTGCATCGTTATCTAATCAAGATGTTGCATCGATATCACTACCCAAAGACTGGGCATGTCAAGGCTGCCTTTGCCGCAAACCTAAAACTGGGCATAAGGACAATACTCCAGTGCGTGGGAATTCCAATGTTACAATGAGGACAAATAAGAGAGTAGCTGTTGGGTCTCCGCCTGGGGCCCGAGCACTACAGGCCGAATCTTCCTCAGTTTCTCGTCAGGATGTTCGAGAGATTGTCGAGGACGTTATAGACAAAAAACTTAATGACTTTCTAGCACAAATGGGTGGTAAAATGAGAAGTATCATTACTATGGAGCTGGCTCCTTTAAAAAAAGATATACAAGACATGCAGGAATCTATGGCATTTTTCGATGAGAAGTATGAAAATATTATTCAAGAACAGAATTTGTCCTCCAAGGTCATAAAGGAGTTGCAGAGCGAGAATCAAAGATTACAATCGGAGGTTTCTGATTTAACGAAAAAAGTTAACGCAATGGAACAGG
Organism: Aethes cnicana; assembly: GCA_963971205.1. Classification (NCBI taxonomy): domain Eukaryota; kingdom Metazoa; phylum Arthropoda; class Insecta; order Lepidoptera; family Tortricidae; genus Aethes; species Aethes cnicana. The sequence continues at coordinate 5,219,961 of OZ020300.1, read as the reverse complement.
CCAGCCTAGCCAATAACATTGAAATACAGTGCGTACCGGAAAAAAGGGATGAAAATGTGCTACAAACAGTAATGCAAATATGCAACGTCATAAACTTTAAAATCGAGGATCAAAATATTCTGAATTGCAGTCGCATTGCCAAAATTAACCGAATGAATACGCGCCCTCGGTCTATAGTAGTGCAGCTGGCTTCACCGAGACTGCGTGATGGCTTGTTGGCGGCTGCGATCAAGTTCAACAAATCCAAATCCAGCCCTGCTGAGAAGTTGAACAGCGAGCACCTTGGCTTTAAAGATAAAAAGGCACCTATTTTCATCGTCGAGCATCTATCACCTTCAAATAAAACACTTCATGCTGCCGCCAGACAAAAGGCGAGAGAACGCGGTTTTAAATACGTCTGGGTACGGAACGGCCGAATCTTCGTGAGGAAGGATGACACAGCAGACTTTAAGTTAATCAGGGACATGGACACTTTAAACAAAATAATGCAATAGTCTAACAACTTGCAAACTTGTTTTTTTTTAATATATAGTTATTGCATGTGTTTTGGTTATCTAAGTGTATAAAATTCACACAGTTAAAAATATATTATCAGAATACAAGAGGTTTGAGAACTAAAACTAACGCTTTTTATAGTAATTTATGTTGTTCTAATTATGATATAATAATTTTGACTGAGACATGGTTGCATCAGGGTATCTTTAGTAGTGAACTGTTTGACGAGAGATATGTTGTCTATAGGAGGGATAGAGACACGGCTGGCTTTTGTCTGGGAGGAAACGGAGGTGGCGCGTTAATAGCAGTGTCAAGAAAAATCGTTTCGAAAAGAATGACAGCTTGGGAAAGCAAATGTGAAGATTTATGGGTTATCCTGGATTTTTCCTTGGCAGGGGTCATACACAGTGTTGCCCTCTGTGCTGTATATTTACAGTCACCCTTGAAAAAAACCATCTTAGAACACTTTATAGCCAACTGTAACCACGTGCTTGAGGAATCTGCGTTACCACTATGCTTAGTGGGAGATTTTAATCTCGGTACTATCGATTGGAAGTTGATTAATTCATCTAATCATAAAAATTCGTCCTTGAGTCAGTTGCTGATCGATTTTTCCAACCTTAATAATCTTACACAGCATAACACAGTTCCGAATAAGCTAAACAGGATTTTGGACCTTGTACTCACTACTTCACTTAACTGTGTGGTAACTGAGGCGACTGATGATCTTAGTAAAATCGACCCACATCACCCTGCCATTGAGTTTCGTATATCATTTCCTAACTTTAAAAACCTCGCGAACAATGAAAATAATTTAATTCCAAACTTTCGGAAAGCGGATTATGAGACAATTAATGCTCATCTCAATAGATATGATTGGCATGAAACTTTCAAATATTGTAATGACGTTGACGACATGGTTGACCGATTCTATGAGATAGTTCGATCTGCTGTTACGTTACATGTTCCCCTCAATACCAAAGTATCGAAATACAAGTGCCCGCCCTGGTTTAACAGAAGCCTACTCAGAACATTGAAAGAAAAGGATAAATTTAGAAATCGATTAAGAAAATATAAAAATCCTATAGATTAATTAACTCTAAAATTATTACGAAAAAGATGTGACAAACTGGCATCAACTTGCTACAATTGTTACATAACTGATATAGAAACAAAAATAGCGAATAATTCAAAATTTTTTTGGTCTTTTATTAAAAGTAAACGTAAAAATTCTAGCAACTACCCGGCGTCAATGACTGATGGAGTATCGGTAACTTCAGATGGCACCAATATATGTAATCTTTTTGCAAACCATTTCGCCTCTGTTTACTCAAGGAACAATGTGGTAGATTCAGATGTACAACCGCCATTTAATAGTAGCATTGTTGAGGGCGAATGTATTTCTAAAATATCAATCTCACTAGAAATGGTCCAGGATAAACTCAATAGTCTTGATAAGAACAAAGGAGCTGGACCGGATGATATACCACCATTTCTCATCGTCTCTTGCGCCCATAGTCTTGCTTTGCCTCTTTGTATGATCTTCAATAAGTCGTTGAGTTCAGGTAGTTTTCCTAGTATGTGGAAATCAAGCAAGGTAGTTCCCATTCACAAAGCTGATGACGTCAATAATGTTCAGAACTATAGGCCGATCTCCATTCTATCTACATTTGCTAAGATACTTGAGTCTCTGGTATGTCCTTATATTCAACTTCACTTTAAACAAATGATCACGCCTCATCAACACGGTTTTGTCCCGGCAAGATCAAGTACAACAAACTTAGTGTCCTTTATTGAGACTTTAATTGAAGGCATTGACTCGCAAAAACAAATGGACGTAATTTACACTGATTTTAGTAAGGCGTTTGACCGTGTTTCGCATAGGTTACTCTGTCAAAAACTTGAAGCTTATGGATTCTCAGGCCCTACTCTTAAATGGCTGCACTCGTATTTATCTGACAGACTTTTTTATGTCGTCATCAACGGATATCATTCTGAGACTCGAGAAATAACCTCAGGAGTTCCCCAAGGCTCTCATTTGGGACCGATTCTGTTTAACATCTTCATAAATGATATTTCATCATGCTTTAAAAACTCCACTCCTTTCCTCTACACAGACGATCTAAAATTTGTTAGAGCAGTAAACTCAAGCAGCGACACAGTTCTGCTCCAAGAAGATCTTGACCGCCTAACACTATGGTGTTTAGTTAATAAGATGACCCTCAACTCTAGTAAATGTTACCATGTCAAATTCTCTCGCAACCATAATCTCATCACTTCTACATACTCAATCGCAGGTATCGCTCTCCAAGAGATAAACTCAATTAAAGATCTCGGCGTAACTCTTGATACGAAACTAACATTTATTCCGCACATTGATTCGATTATCAAGAAATCATCCCAAATGCTAGGCTTTGTTATTCGTAGCTGCAAAGATTTCCATCAAATTGAGACTAAAAAAGTCCTGTACTACAGCCTTGTCCGTAGTCATTTGGAATATTGCAGCGTCGTCGTTTGGCGACCACACTTTGCTACGCATTGTTTGCGGATTGAACGGGTACAGAAGCGGTTTTTGTGGCACTTATCACGCAACTCAATCATGGCCAAGAGATCCGTTTCTTACAAAGAGAGATTGAAACATTTCAATATCACCACACTAGATAAACGCAGGGACATACTTGATTTATTGTTACTATACAAAATTTTTAGAAATGATATTGACTGTCCTGAAATCCTTGGAAAGTTCAAAATAAGAGTACCGTTTAGATATCCTCGGCATTATCTGGAAACCTTGGCTGTACCCTTCCGAAAAACCGTTCTTGGATCGAATTTCCCCATCCCTCGTTTGTCACGCCTTCTCAACAAATACAGCAAGGAATGTGATATCGGCGCTGACTCTCTGATTGAATTCCGCAGGAAAATATTAACTTTATTGTTATAAGTACTTAGTTAAAGTAAATATAGGTTAAGTTCATGTATTCTTTTTTTTTGTATCATCATAATTTACTCACGCGGTGTTTGCCTGTTATTAGTTGTACATTATGTAGCAGATAATTATCTTTTAAATCTTTTAGTATAAGTTTATAGTGTAACAACTGTTGGCAGACCTAATAAAATAAAATAAATAAATAAATTATGTACCCTTAAAATGCTGCTTTAATCGTTAAGTACAAGACATACCTTCTTGAAAGTATTATTTAATGAGTTTTAATATTATTATTTTAACGTGCCTTACATTCAAATATAACTAGTTTGAAAGCATGTCACGTGTATTTATTTACTGTAATTACCTACTTACCTAACTAGAACAACCTGTTCATTAAAAAAAATACTGTTAAAAAGAGAGACAGTAACAATTTAATAACAAAAAGAGACACTGAAAAGAGATAGAATAATTAGATACTGTTGTTTTAAAAAGTCAATAATTTGCTGTGACGAATTGACGATAGTAATCAAAGCCTAGGTGCTCAAAAAGTTCCTGGTGTCTAAACTTTTTGATTGTGTACTTAAGTATTTTAATAAGCCACTGTTGACATTTTCAAATATGTAAACACTTAATCGATGCCTCAACTACTATAGGATATCCAATTTCCTCCTCGAACGCCCACCATTAATAATTGTACGGTCCATTGTTTTATTAAAATTATAATACGGTTTTGGCGAATCAAGGTCGATTGCTGAACGCATCGCATTCCCGCTGTCCCACAGACAGATCGATTATTTAAAAAGTTACACCATTGCAAACTTACGTTTGCCGTTCACATTAGCGCCACTGTCCAAGGTTTTAGTATGCGGCGGTCGTAGTTCCATTTTTCGCCGCCGGTAAGAAAGTTGTTTGCGCAATTTATTGCCACCAATGCTGCCATCTTAATTGTCAGCGACTTTTTCCCGCCATTATTTTTAACTGCATCTTTTTGTGCTAATTTCGTTCGATCATTTGTGAAGATTTACTAGACAACTTTATTTTATTAGTGGGGCCATTATTATTGTAATGATTATCGTTTATGTGCTTGTATTTATTGAATAAACTTTAATAAGCGGGCAGATATGAAGGTACATCAATAAACTACCAGTAGTTGTTTCTTTACAATCATTATGCGAAAACGTGTATACTCGCATTAACAATGCAATTACTCTCATTTGATAAAATCAGAACGTTTATCCAGTCTATAAAATGAGGATTTTGGTGGCGGAAAACATGATAAACTTAGGGAAAGATGTTAATTCGAGAAATACCAAAAAGCTGTAATCGCTCGCTACTGTTTTTAATTGAATAAAAAAGCCGTAAAATCTCAACAGCCGATAATCGCAGTCATTTTCCTTCGAAAGAACACCGCCTAGTCTTTACAGAGACAGTGTCTTAAATATCAGTTCTCGGCCCAAACATGGCGTTTTTATGATTATGGTTTATTAATTTAAGCTTAAAGCTTCCTTGACGGGTTGACACTGAATATTTTTACATTTTGTAACTTCGAGAAGAGTCGGTAATTAACATTTATGGAGTTTATATGCCAATGAGATCGAGGTGTATTTTGATTGAAACTGGGGATTTTGTGGTTTGACGCAGGTTCGCACCTTTATGTGTATTTGTGAGAATTTGTGACAATTTGTATAATTACCACTGCGCTTTTGGTGGTATTAGTAATGGTGCATAAGATAGGTCAATAATTAAACAGTTCAATTCTTCAGTCCGGTTTTATTTAAATGTAACAATCAATTAAAGATCCAATTTTAAGTAACAATTTTAATTGTCTTTTTCATTCATAAACGTTGTTAGTTGACCGCTAAATGAAAACTAAAATACGAACCATTTCTAACTCGTTACTCTTACGTAATAGCTAAAACTTCGGCTACCTAACAAATTAATAGTACATTTTGATGCAAGTGCCAAAAGTTTGTTATTTTATCACGAATGCCTAGTTATGTTGGCGCGAGCGAACGCGAGGTTGACATTTGGGACGAGTGAAAATGACAATTTCGCACGTGTATTGTATTATTAAATTTTAAGGTCCACACACGTTGCCAGTGCCAATTGGGTACTCACACACATCCATCAATTATAGGTAGGTACTTAGCAGATGCGTGCAGGTTTCCCCACGATGTTTTGCTTCACCGATAAGCTCCGTGGTAAATTCAAATTGAATTTCGCACACAAGTAAATTTAGACATGAGAGCCGAGATTGAATATCCGGCCCTCTGCATGAGAGGCGGTGGGTAGGTCACAACCACTAGGTAGGCTACCACGGCCAGCTAGTAGAGTAGAGCGATACAAAATGTTATAGCACGATACTAAGTACTTAGAAGACGCGCGGCGAAGCACTTAAGCTAATCTACTACTATCACTACTACAGCCTATTTGCGTCCCACTGCTGGGCACAGGCCTCCTCTCATCACGACAGGGTTTGGGCTATAGTCCCGACGCGAGCCCAGTGCGGATTGGAAACTTCACACACATCTTTGAATTACTTCGCAGATGCGTGCAGGTTTCCTCACAATGTTTTCCTTCACCGAAAAGCTCAGTGGGTAATTCAAATTGAATTTCGCACATAAGTAAACTTAGAGGTGCGAGCGGAATCGAACCCCCGAGCCTCTGCATGAGGGGCGGTAGGTCGAACCACTAGGCCACCACGGCTTCTTTAAGCTAATCTATGTAGAGTCTATTATTGCTTAATCCGCCTCCTTAGACGCTACTTATAATCGTATACCTAACTTGAATGAGAATGAGAATGAGAATGAGAATTATGAACAGCCATAGGTACTTACCGAGCTATCTCTGGTATTTCAGCATGAAGTTAAAAATAATTAGCCGGCATCTTGTAAATGTTAATGCGAAACATCGCCGCATATGGCAACAAAGGAGTTCAACCTTTAACTCTCAATTAACTCGGTGTTGCTCGCATCATAGGTATTTAGTTATTTAAATGAAAATGTCTCTGAAAATAAATGACACCCGCGTTATTCAATTCAATTCAATAGGGATGACGACAGGGTGAAGAAATCGAAATTCTAATTAGTCCGTCAGTCAGGTAATAAAAAAATATAAGACACGTATTTTTGTTTTATCAAATTAACAAAGAATGACTAAATTAAAACGCATTAGGGCCGGTTGATTCAAACCGTTCGTTAAAGTCAACGTTAACGTCAAATATTTTACTATGGAACAAAATGACGTTTTTGTATGGAATGACAGCTCGGCGGCCATATTTAACGACCAGGAGTCCGTCAACTGTGCATGAATCAACCGGCACTTATGTTGGAGAGTGGGGGCTAACTACGTCACCGTTAGGCACTGAGGTACATTACTAGAGACGAAGCTTCCTATAAAACATCTCGAAGAAACGTGTCAAAACTTGAAAATCGAGTCGTAACTCTGAAAACTACGAAAAGTTGTAGTAAAACTGTGTCTTATCTCTTTCTTACTCGTATGCTACGTATAGGCCGAATTGACGCTAGACAAAGATAGCAATATTCATAGCTGTCAAAGGGATGTCAAACGGGTAGTGATACCAGTGTCGGGAAATTTACCCCAAAGTTTTTTTTTTCTATAAGTTAATGTTAAAGGCCGTTCAACATCTTATTTTGCTTTTGCATTGTCAAAATTATATTTAAACAAGATTATAAACGAGAAACATTCAGAGTATGAATTGTTTTAAGTATTAGGCTCTATCCATGGTAAATGTTGAAATGAAGTTTGTTCATATTTTGACTAATGTTAATTTTAATTTCTTACTACGTGTACCTACACCAAATATCTTTAGAGAAAAAAGATAATAAAATAAGGCTTTAAATTAACTGTTTACAATGAAAATTTGAATGTACAAAATAAAAAATAGAATTCTTCTGTACGTGTGTTTGTCACCCTAGTCCTCTTAAACGGCTGGACCGATTTAAATGAAATGTTGTATGCCTGTTGAGAAGAATTTCTAGATAAAGACAATTAGACCCGGTAGGTGGCGCTGGTATTCCGGGCAGGACGAAGTCTGCCCGGAATACCAGCAGTCTGTATCCAAACTATATCCAAAGCATAGAAAAATAAGGTAAACTTAGAAGGACAACCTTCAAACAAATCAGCGTACGCCCAAAATAAGTGTTAAATGCGATAATAGATGTCGCTGCCTAGGTAGCCTGCATATAAATTTGAACTCTTGTTCATGGAGTTCATCTAGATGGCGAAGTATGAAAAGTTCAAGCTCCGTGGCTATTTCCGATGTACGCCGTAATGTAAGGAGATTGACAGTCTTATATAATTACATTGTCTCAGTCCATAGTAATATTATAAACTATTTGTGTCCCGCGACTTCGTCTGCGTGGAATATAAAAATGCCGATATTTCTTTCCGATATCCGATTTTAATCAAACATAGCTTAAGTATAGTTATGTAGTTCCGAATGACGCTCTATCTTTGAAAACTGCATTCAAATCGGTTCAGTTGTTTCGGAGATTAACTCTAACAAACATATAATTACCCTTTTATTGAAGTATAGATAGATATGGGCCAGTGTGTTTGTTTGTTCTTCCTAGTATGGTATATGGTATGTTATGCTATATGGTATGGTATGGTTGTATGGTATGGTATATGGTATGTTATAATTGGTGGTATGGTGTGGTATGGTATGGTATAGTGTACATATATGGTATGGTATCATCGGGTACGCAAATTCTAATTCCACGACAAAGTCTCGGGAAAGGCTAGCAAAACCTATAAATAACCAACATGAGGACAACATCGAGGTGTCTGCATAAAGTATACAGTGTATCCCGGGATAAAGTGCACCAGCAAACAGGGATGAAACGTGATGATATTTTATCGATAAAAAAAAGTTTTTTCTGCCATTATTTTTTTAAATGATTTTTGCAAAAATCATTGAAGTCATGCCTAGGTTATTTCCCGTTCTAAGGGGCGTCAATACTTTTAGCGAGATTCTAAACACAAAGCCTTAGTCATGTTATTTATATAAAAAAATGCGAAAGAAACTCCAGATTCCAAAATCGGGTTTTTTACTGAAAACTATTTCAAGTTTACTTATTTTTTTACTTTATATAAGGATAGCTCTAGGAGCTGAAGTAAGGAATTGGGACCCCACAACCCATAGAAATATAAGTTGATCCTACACTACACTAGACTTGGTTGACTGGAAGAGAATGCCTCGAGGCATTAAGCCCGCCTTTTGTACATGAATTTTTCTTTATGATCAATAAAGTTGTAATAAATAAATACACAGTTCATCCAACGACACCTTATTAAATTGTTGATTTAAATAAAATATCTTGTAATTATTATTTATTATCATTATCTAATCCAATATATATATATATATATATATATATATATATATATATATATATATATATATATATATATATAATATCAAAACGCTATTATTTACATTGATATTATTAAATCACTGAAAACTATACGGTTTGTCTAACAATTTCCCTGAAATGTGGTTAATTTTGAACCATGATTACCTTGCAACATTGTGCTTAAAAAGTGAACAATTGAAAACCCTTCGTAATGAAATTTTGATTTAGTGTTAATAAAAATAATATGACATTAAAAATTAAAACTCTACTGTGAAACGTGTTCCCAATGGACTTATTTTGATTATGGGATCGATTGCTGCAGCATTTTGCTGCGTATTTGCCCATTATTACTAACTGAAATTTGGGTTTCGCGCCTTGGCACGCGGCCGGCGTCTGATTGGCTACTGACTTGAGGAACTTCAGAAGTACGCCCCGGGGCGTACTTTCAGTGTCACCGTTTTGTCAAGGTTGGTACCTATCTAGTGTAACATTTAAATCAGTGCCGTTAGGTATAAATCGTACCTAACCGTGACGTCACGCGACATTTCAACTCAATATATCTCCGTATAAGTTTGATTACGTGAAAAAAGAAAAAATACGTGTCCAATACTTTTCAATAATCTTCCTGATGGACTAAGGAAAAAAAGTTGTCGTCATCCCTATTCAATATATTTATTTCGGACCCATGATCCATTGTTAGTAGTACAATAAATACTTACTGACTAAGGGTTAGCATACAAGTAAAACACAACATTAAATAATATGCAAATAGGTACAATACATCTATATCTACATCAAATAAATAAATTTATATTCAACTTTAATTATTAATACAACTTGACATAAAATATTAAATAATTAGCATACCTCTAGATAAGTAGTAGTTTAAAAAGTAACATTTAACGTAGATATGTAAAATTCCTGTTTAATTTGTAAGCAACCAAAATATTGTACACCTCTCGGAGGTAGGGCATGATGAACTGTAATATATGGAGCTTAATGTTCTGAAATAAAATTTCTTATTCTTATTTAAATAAATAAATAAATATTTTATAAGACCATTGTAACACATGACCATGCAATAAATTACTTGATTGATTGATCGTCAAATAATTCATTAATTAAAAATACATGAATAATCACAATAAAGTTAATTTAAATATGTAAAAAGAAATAATAATAATAATATGTCAAATACAATTTTATAGAATAATGAAAATTAATTTAATGAGCGAGATACTAAGGTATAGTAATTAAAGGTTAATTCGTTAATTCGACAAAGATGCCTCAAGCCATACCAATTATTTTCGCTTTGTAAAAAAAATGGAAACGGTCAAATCTATTTCGTTATCCTAATTGTTGAAAAACGCATATTCCATCTGTTTCTACAGTGTTATCCCCCTAGTGGGGCAAAATTGAATATTTTCCTTTCTTCCACCTATCAGTAATTATTATTATCTTCACGCACACAAGTTCTACAACTTCATTATCTATAATTAACTAGTTAATTAAAAGGAATAAACATACTTCACCGTACTTTTACAAGTTCACCATCGAAAAAAGGTCGACATCTTTAATCATATCGTGCGTGACCATATCCAATAAATAAATCACACAAGAATATCGATTGACTTGACGTCACAATTCATTTAATAAATTCGAAAACATCGATACTAACTTATTATCTTGGTGATAAAGTTTAAATTGATCTTTTTTAAGTGCAATTTGCAATTTTGTCGTGGACTCGTCGTTTTTTCGGCGGGAAAATGTCAAGCACGGCAGCCATGTTGTATTTTGCGTTCCGATCCGCGCATCGGTCAGGCGGTCCGACCTTCAGGGCATCTGATATGACAGGCATGTAGTGGAATGTCTTATGTTGGAGGTAGCCATTGATGCAAATAATTAATCACACTTATATCTTAAATAATTTACTCGAATATACATAATACATATACAACTACCTTAAGTAGTAAGTGTTTTACAGAGCAAAAAGTTTACTCAGGTAAGGTTTTGGGAAACTTTGTTAACGGCTTTGAAAAGAATTTACTCGAAGGCATCTTCTTGGTAAGGAGCGCAATATTAAGTATATGGCAAAACAGTTGAAAGCGTGTCCAGCGGATTTGATAAGCAACAAAACAAAACACACTCTCCTCACAACCGTTTTCGTTTCGTTTTCGCCTCAGCAGTGCCATCTAAAGGCGCTACTGCAGACTATCCGCCTAGGCGCCTCCAATCTACCCGATTTGGTACCTATTCCACTTTTGGAAGTATAAAGATTGCGCGCCTTTACTTCAACACTCCATATATATATGCTTTCAATGACAGATAGACCGTCCACTAATTTCTGCCTACGTAGAGATTGGAGTAAAAATAAATAGTCTTAATAGACGTTTTTTATAAAAGTATTATTCTATGGGTTTCGAATAAGCCACTTTTTTGCGTTTCATTTTATTTGGTTCCCTCTCGCATAAAATATTGCGCTCCATTTTACGTGCAGGTTGAAAAGAAGTTCACTGCACTTCCTACTTTAAAGCTATTTTTGGTCAGTTCTTAATGGGCTGGTAGATATTTTCTCTTGCCTTCGTTAATAAGAACATGTGGATAACAGGTCCACGCATCTCTACTTTTTTAGAGGTAAAAGAACTATTGAGGCTCGTCTCGTATGTTTTTTTTTTGTTTTTTATTCTTCGGATTCTAGGTTAATTAAAGACAGCATGTATTTTTAGATTTTTACCCGTCTGCGCCAGAAGGAGGTTTATGTTTTTCGAGTGTATGTATGTATAATTATTTGTTTGAACCAGGTCGACCTTGTTTTTTTTGGACCATGGTACACGGCGGACACGGCCTATAAAAGCACGATTTCGAACACAATTCGAATGAAGCGTCAATGTTTGCGTGCGAGGACGTCTGTAGCACTACCATGAGTTTACAGTGACCGTACTCGCTAGCGACTACGTAAACGATTTGTATGAAAAAATTTAGTTCAACGAGTGACCGCCAGGGGCGCTGTACTATTCCTCATACAAATCGTTTACGTAGTCGCTAGCGAGTACTGTCACTGTAAACTCATGGTATTGCTACTGTACACTTTTCACTGTGTCTGTACCACTACGTGGGCCAATGATCCACTCCCCATCTCCGGATGAAACAAATGACGGTAAGGGTGAGTTGGATGCGAGTTGCGCGCCGGCTAGATTCAGGCGGGTGATTCCGTGGCCATTCTGTATGTCATCATCATCATCATCATTTCAGCTGATAGACGTCCACTGCTGGACATAGGCCTCCCCCATTCTTAGGTCTAGGGGAGGCCTATATCCATTCTGTCTGTAATACTATTCAATATTCTGTATGGACGGTATGGAGTATGGAAGTATTACTCCAGTATAAATGACACCACCGGCTGCCTTCCCGCCGGGAGCTCAGGCCGCACCCTATTCCTCCCGACACCCGTCTCTCTCGCTCTCCTAATGTTGTCGTTTATCAGTGTCGTGCTTTGCTCTTCTAACAGCAGCCGCCTGAAGTTGCCGAGGATGACAGTTGCTGCGACGTTTCCGTGCGTCAAGTTGTCCAACTTGACGGCTATGGAGGCGCAGCTTTCTGACGTCATCTGTCAACAAGCAACAAGATATAGACTATGGAGTGTGGAATGTGTCTTGGTAAGGAGCGCAATCTTATATGGCGAAACAGTTGAAAACGTGTCCAGTGGATTTGATAAGCAACAAAACAAAACACACTCTCCTCGCAACCGTTTTCGCTGCGTTTTCGCCTCAGCAGTACAAACCTATTATTTGCGGTTGGTGAAGTAGACACGGCTACTGCGGCAACCGCAAGTTTGTATTAGTAAATTGTCTTTTTTGCACCAAAATATATAATATTTACGGTTAATCAGATTTATTCCTGTATGTGTGCTGTAAGACCTTGCTTCTGGCCAAATTTCATGATTCTAGGTCATCGGGAAGTAGCAGGTTATCTACTTTGTTATAATAAATATCGTAATTTTGTATGGAACTTCGTTTTTTTTTCCTCGCATTTGAAGTGAAAAGCAGAGTGTTTAACGCGTGACTAAACAACCATAATAACACTCGAACTATAGCCACCCTCGCTCTGCTCGGGTGGCTAAATATCTCGTGTCATAATGGCTTGTTCTAGTCCCTTGATAAACAATCTACTATTTCACTGCTCAAGGTCCGTACCGGGCCCGTAAAGTTACATTTAACTTTAAACATACGGTAGGCATTTGACGTCATCCGCATCAAAACTTCAAGCCAAAAGGTGAATAAAAAAGCTGAGATCAGATTTATTTGAATGAAGAGGGCTAGCGTCTTGGTGCAAATGGGCCTTAGGTACTTACCTTCATGATTAAGGGCTTGAAGGACTCCAGGTCTTTCGAGAAGTCATGATGGACGTGCCTGGACTTTAGCCAGGAGTAATGACTTTCGGAGGGCTGTTGGGAGCTGGATTCCTTCAGCAAAGACTCCACCTGGAATGGTTTTACTTTGAAGATTTCAAGAAACCTCGTCCGATGGATAATACACAAGACCGCAACAGTCTGTTACATCCCACTGCTAGGCATCTCGACGCCGTGGTAGCCTAGTGGTTTGACCTACCGCCTCTCATGCAGAGGGTTGGAAGTTCGAATACGGCTTGCACCTGTGAGTTTCTGCTTATATGTGAAATTCAATTTGAATTTAGGTTGGTACCACTGAGCTTTTTGGTGATGGAAAACATCGGGAGGAAGCCTGCATGCATCTAGAAGTAATTCAACGATGTGTCTGAAGTGTGGGTGGAGTCCTCAATCCGCTGTGGGCCTGGGCCTGGCACTGAGAGGTTTTTTTTATAGGTACCAGGTAAGATTACAGTCCATTATACAAGCGGGTAGAACGGGTGCCCCTCCGAACGCATAATTTTGTTTGGCATAATGGCATAACGCATAATGAATAACGCATAACCTTCATATAGCATAATTGTCATTTGGCATAATGTTTTACCCATAATGTTATAACATGTTACAGCATAATTTTATGCGTTTTGATGTTATGCGATTTGAGATTATGCATTTTGCCATTATGCGTTTTGACATTATGCGTTTGAATTTTATGCGTACTTATTGACATTATGCGTTTTGTCATTCTGCGTTTTGACATTATGCGTTTTGATTTTATGCGTTCCAATAGGGACCCGGTTAGAACACGCACATTACAGAAAGAACACATTGCAGTATAAGAAACATGCTGTGTACTATTATAATTGTGGTGTAGGCAGAGTGATGGTTCTATTCATGTTGTTTTTTAATGTGTTTTTGCTTACGTCATGTTATTGTACCTAAATAAAATAAATAAAATAAATAAATAAATTACAAAACTCACAATCTACTTACGCATTGCAATAAATCATCATGAGAGAAGTTGTTCGCTTGTCCAACAGTAGTTTTCTCGAAGAAGTGCATTCCGCTACTGAAATACTATTTTTATTTAAAGTTAAAGCCTTCAAAGGAGAATTATTGCTGTGTTATATGACGTAGGCGCTAGTCAATACCTACATAGAATAGAATTATAACTATTAGGTATAAGCTGTTGAAAAAATACAAAACCGATAGCGGCGGAACTTGAAAAGCAACTGCTAATATTGTATTAAAACTAGCCACTATTGCATGGGAATAGAGATCCGTAAAGAGGCATAGACGTAAATAATATAGACCCGGTCTAACGTACACGTAATATGTCCCCACTTCCTCGGTGTCCAATCCAAAGTTCTGTCACCGAGCGTGCGTTACAATAAGCGTGTTTTAAAAAACTTTTTTCGAAACTGTTCCTCAGTATCTAAAAACTCGTCTCGTTGTTGGAAAAATGTGACCCAGCTTTAGTGTCACGATACAAGTTTAACTTTGGATTGGACACCAAGGAAGTTAGGACACATGACATTAGGCCGGGTCCATATGAAGTATTATTTAGGTCTATGTAAAGAGGGAAATGTTTGTGTAATATTTTGAAGACCCTTTGTTGAGTTTCCTACCTACTGCGATTTTATAAGGTCGGTCGGGGCAAGTGCGCCACCGGGGTAAGTTGACCTACCTTATGAACAGGGCCAACTTCGTACCTATTGCATTGTTTTATTTGCAAGTTCAGCATAGCATAGTCATAGCTTTAGGGCGGTTCACTTGACACCGACTTCACAGGCTGTCGGAGTTTGAAGCCGGTTCTTAATTTTTTTTTCAAAGGTTGAAAATTACACAAACTCAGAACGGAACCCTCTATTTCGATACTAATCTAAATAATCTAATATTTATTGAATTATTCGCTAATAAAGTATGATAACACTTCAAGTGGCCGTTAATAAATCTTATCAATGATGCTTCGAGCCTTCGAATAATAAAGCAGTTTGCTATATTGACAGATTACCCTCGGGCTGGGAGAAAAAGAGAAAAAAATATTTAGAGGATAAGCTAACAAAAATCTCGATCTGTTCTAGTAATATTAAAAATGCGAAAGTTACTCTGTCTGTCTGTCTGTTACCTCTTCACGCTTCAACCACTGGACTGATTGAAATAAAATTTGGCATGGAGATATTTGGGGTCCCGGGAAAGGACATAAACTACTTTTTATCCCTTAAAAACGCATAGTTCCCGCGGGAGCGCGATAACCGAATTCCACGCGGGCGAAGTCGCGGGCAGAAGCTAGTATTTGTATAAGTCATATCATACATACTTATGAATATAATATACTTAGAAATATTTAAGTTTTAAAATTGCTGTGCCCATCAGGGTCCATGATGATCTGTATATTAAGCTAAATACCACCTATGCCTGTAACACATCGATGCAATAAAGTATTGAGTATTGAAGCCACTTGGGGGTTATGTGGGACTCTCCCACCTCGTCCCGACCCCGAATGGGAAGGAGATCGGCGGGCCTACCCACTAAAACCGCTCCGGGTTTCCGCACTGTCGTTAATGGGGACGCCATAGGATCGCAGAGCATTCACTCACGACGCCCCCCGGCTTACCCCGAAGCACAGGGCGGACACGGCCTATAAAAGCACGATTTCGACACAATTCGAATGAAGTGTCAATGTTTGCGTGCGAGGAGGTGTGTGCGAGCGAGGCGAATCAACTACTACTACTACAGCCTATTTGCGTCCCACTGCTGGGCACAGGCCTCCTCTCAAACCGAGAGGGTTTGGGCTATAGTCCCCACGCGGGCCCAGTGCGGATTGGGGACTTCACACACATTTTTGAATTACTCAATCCGAAATCATAAATGAAACAAATTGTATTTTTCAATATTTATTTGGTGAAAAACAGTGGAAAACATTACAGCACGCTAAATTATATATTATCACAGAGTTAGCGTAATGCCGTGTAGAAATAAAGGTACCCCAGATACAATAGCAAGATAATTGAAACAAGACTGTTATTGTGTTTATTATCACAACAAAAGACTTAACTCAAGAAATAATGACTTTAATCTACACTCATATAATAAACCCTCTATGATGCGTTCAAAAACCGCAAATTATGACCAGCATTAAGATAAACTGTTTAGTTAGAACAGATTTCTTATCTGTGAAAATGTTCTTATAGCTGTATTAGACCATCAAATTCGATTGTCTAATAGCATTTGAATTTCGAACAGCAATTCCAGCCTAAATTCTTCAGTCAGACAGAGCGAAAGTTTGTTCCAAATTCAAATGTCTGCTCTATTTAGGCTATGCTTTTTGAAAATCGAATGTGAAATACTGACGTATTCGAATTGCCGCCATTGTGGACAGATTTTGAAGCATCTTAGAAGATTTATAAAATGAGTGTAGATATAGTTGTGTATGTAACTGTACATAATTAGGCCTTAAAACACTCGTGCGATATTATTATGAAACTCGCCTTGCGACTCGTTTCATAAAACCCCACTCGTATTTTAAGGAACTTTATTATGTAACAGTTACATAAACTACTATTAAAAGCCGGCACTCAGTGCTTTGCCCACAAACAGACAGATACAAATTAACTACAGAAGTTCCTTCCCTGCCCTTAATTTATAATATGTATTAAATATAAATTGAAATTTATATTTAGATCACAACCAATCTTTGTATATTTTATGTCGATTATCGATTAAATTATTAGCAACGAAACTTAACATAATAATAACATTTGTGGGTAAAAAAGAACTAGGAACACGATTAAATAATTAAGTAAGTAAGTATGTCAATAATAACAGTATTATAATACTGTATTTATGTCACTATGTTTTTTTTTCATTCGACAATTTTCTACGTAAATTCGGAAAAAAACAAAGTCACACATAAACTGCTCTTGGACAAAACAAAAAACTTATCATTATAAATACATATAGCATTAGCATACTTGTATTATTGTAAAATTTGCTACCTAATATCTAGGTAAAAAAAAACTATTACTTCAACTAGGTACGAGAAGTCATTCTATTCAGTACTTGAAATTTGAAAAACACATTTCTCGTGATATATTTTAATACACACAAACTTTTTAGCCAAAATAATTTGTAAATTAGGTACAGTCAAGGGCAAAGAATATTTATTCAGCCAAAGCGTCAAAATATGTATACAGCGACCCTAATTAATGACATAGCAATAGTCGACATGTACCTACGGCTATATTGATGCTTTGGCCGAGTGCGTACATATTTTTTGCTCTTATTGTACCTTCAAGGCGTTGATATTTCATATAAAAACAATTCCTACAAGCTACATAAAAAGTAGCCTATTCACTGGAGATTTTGGAGTAGTACGATTTGGATTATAAATTAGTTCATACTAAAGTGCAAGCGAGGGCGCGGAACAAGCGATAGAGAGGACGATCGTTCTAAGCGTGACGTTATCACGTAAAATTGCCGTCCGTAAACCGACTTTATAGACGACATTTTTTTTATAGGAATAATTGGTAAATGAGCGTGCGCTCCGTCTGATGGTAAGCAATGAGCGCCGCGTACATATTGAATCACCAGTGCGTTGCCAATCTTTAAGGGGGATTGGGGAATGAATGACAAGGTAGAGGATGGGGTTGAAGGGGTTGGGTTAGGAGAGGGGGTATGGAACTCTTACTCATCGTGCGAAACGTAATACAAGGCACTTCATGTCGATTTAATGTGAGAGCGATGAGCGTGGTACTCCCCCGGACGAGTCAACTAAATCCGAGCAGTGATGAAGCATCGTTAATCTAGTATTTGTTGCTATCACTCGATATACCTGTAGTGCTACTTACCCTACCTTGACAGACTTGCCCCAAAACCTTTTTTTTTAACTGTCCTATTTTTTCTCACCTTTTCAGCTCTTTTTTTTATTATCCTATTTTTTTTCTTACTCCACTTTAGCCTTCTCATAAGGCCACGAGGCGAGGAACGGCGCCACTCGCAGTAATAAAGCCGGTTTCAACGCCGCGATTAAAGCGTGTGACGCGTAATTGAGTACGGCGTTCGTCTTGTCTATGCTCGTTGATAAATGGTGGACACCATAGACTATGAGGCCCGTGGCGAATGTTGATATGATGAGGGAACGCTCTTTGGTGTAGTGACGGTATCTGAGGATAGATATGGTGGGATAAATAAATGCGAAAGCTCCGTATGTAAATGTACCGTTTCACTTAAAGTTTAAAGTGCTGAACCAATTTTGATAAAATTTCTTATAGAGACAGTTTGAGACTGGTAGGGACTAAGGATGATTCTTGTCCCGGAAATCAGTGTCCCAGCGTCAGTATCTCCCACTAGTGTCACTTACCCCGCCAGTGTTTCTCGTTAACAGTGACAGTAGATAGGTTTCCCCCGCAAATGTCAGTATCTCCCGCCAAATGTAAATGGCTCCTAGTGTTTATGTCGCCGTCAGTGTTAGTGTCAACATCTCAAGTTAGTGTAGGTACTATGCCAGTGTCAGTGCCCCCAACCTCTGTCACGGTCTGCTAGTGTCAGTGTCTCCCAGTGTCAGTTTCCCCTCTAGTGTAAATGTCCTTGGCAGTATTTGTGCCCCGCCTCTGCCGCTTTCTTCCAGTGTGAATGACCCCCGAGTTAAAACTATTCTACTTTACTCATAGATATGTAATCCTACAGACTTCGCTTAGCCGGGCTATGGAGTGTGGAATGTGTCTTGGTAAGGAGCGCAATCTTATATGGCGAAACAGTTTAAGACGTGTCCAGCGGATTTGATAAGCAACAAAACAAAACACACTCTCCTCACAACCGTTTTCGCCTCAGCAGCGCCATCTGAAGGCGCTACTACAGATTATCCGCCTAGGTGGCTTGACTGGAGTGGCGACCGCAGCGCCCCCAACCTACCCGATTTGGTGTCCACTTTTGGAACTATAAAGATTGCGCTCCTTTACTTCAACCCTCCAAAGGAGCGCAATCTTGAATCTCAAAGCTGCGGTCGCCACTCCAGTCAAGCCACCTAGGCGGATAGTCTGCAGTAGCGCCTTCAGATGGCGCTGCTGAGGCGAAAACGGTTGTGAGGAGAGTGTGTTTTGTTTTGTTGCTTATCAAATCCGCTGGACACGTTTTCAACTGTTTCGCCATATAAGATTGCGCTCCTTACCAAGACACATTCCACACTCCATAGATGCGGCGTCTTCAGGATTAGATGTGTATTGTCTATGAGTTTACCTCGCCACAGAGGGAGTGACACAGAGCGCCCAGCCCAGTAGAGAGGCCACGCTCTGAGATAGTGCGAAGAGAGGCGTAGTCGATACGTGTATGTGTTCCGGCTCGTTGCAGTAGCGGAAAGCCTGACGGACATACAAATGTTTTTATAAGAATCCAAGGACTTTTTTTTATTACCCCAATGTCAAGGAGGGTAATGTTTATCGTGCGTATCTATCTATCTATGTTTTGTAATTTTCTTTATTCTTTTCTTTATGTTTTGGCCAAACGGCTGAACTGATTTACATGATTGAGGTATCATTAGAATCGTCTCGTCGACCCAAGTGTTGTTAGAGGGGTCAGATGAAAAAACAAAATGGCGGCTGGACGGTGGATCCACCTGAAGTGGAAAACGGAAAAACAAAATGTTTGTTACTTTCGCAATTATAATCCATATTAGCATGGATTCCTGCGTGGGGACTATTGGCAGTGTTCACGACGACAGCGCCACCTAGCGGATGCGAAGTCGGCGGCAATATGCAACTATACTCTTTGGTCGACGGACTATGGACCATCTAGGACTTTTAAAAATAATCATTAGCTTTAAATATATGACTAAGTCAAACATTTTAAGCGAGAGACCTGATCATGTTCTTTATACATGATGTATTTCATTATTTATTGACATTTTGAGACTGTCGACATCTATGGAATTTATATTTATTTGACAATGGAGGCCATCTCCATAATTTTTTATATTTTTTTTTCTGGACCCTTGGAGACTATACATCTCTTAGATCTTAGATTTCAGTTTAAGTTAGGGACTATACATCCCTTCAATGTAATTTTAGTACGTACCTATATGTATATTTTATACATGTAATGTAAATTTTGTAAATTTTGAAAAAAGGCCTTCTGCTTGAGTTTGTTGCGGCGCTTCTTCTCAAGCAATGGGTCTAGGAAGCGCTGGTAAATTCTTTTTCTGACGTGTAAAAGTGCCGCTATGTGGCCAATTTGCTGAATAAATGATTGAATTGAATTGAATTGAATTCTAATAAGTGAATTACCACTGTGACGAATATTTGTGGTGAAAAGGCTTGTGTGTCTCTTTATCTAACCTCATAACGAGAGATAAAGACAAAAGCCTCGGATGACATTACTCGCTCCAGATGTACTTACTACAACAGCCTATTTACGGCCCACTGCTGGGCACAGGCCTCCTCTCATCACGAGAGGGTTGGGCTATAGTCCCCACGCGGGCCCAGTGCGGATTGGGGACTTCACACATCCTTGAATTACTTCGCAGATGCGTGCAGGTTTCCTCACGACGTATTCCTTTACCGAAAAGCTCAGTGGTTTATTCAAATCGAATTTCGCACATAAGTAAACTTAGAGGTGCGAGCCGGAATCGAACCCCCGACCCTCTGCTTGAGAGGCGGTAGGTCGAACCACTAGGCCACCACGGCTTCAAAATCCGGCTCGCAACTCTGAAATTATTTATGTGCGAAATTCAATTTGAATTTACCACTGAGCCAGATGTACTTAATGCAATGTAAATAAATACGCAACAGTGGTAGTTCACTTCACTGGTGTCCATCGGAGTTTCCATATTTGGCTACGTCACACGTTGCGATCGTTTTCGTCTCCCCCACCACTGTCTCTGCACACAGCGAATAGCCCAAACTGACAGCCAGTGACAAAAAGCCATATCTACATACAGGCCTGAAGGATCCACGAATGAACAGAAAAATGTATGGCCACATTGAAATGAAATGAAATAGTTTATTTGCTGTAAGTGTGGGTATTTAAAAAGATGTCACATATTCTTATTATCAGTTCGCACACTTAGCTGCGTTCAGCATGCAAAAAATGTCATAATTTTAAAACTAAAAATACATATTCATTACATTAAATTTACAGTTTCAGTTTGCTCGAAAAATTCTTTCACGGTGTAAAAACAACTGTTAATTAGCCATGTAAAAAGACTTGTCTAAATTTTCTTATTGGCATTTCCTTAAAAGACTTTGAGATATGATTATAAATCTTAATGGCCATGGCATGACAATTGGCACCGAACAATGCGTTTTTGTACGTGGGTATTAGTAATTTAGTCGGATCTCTTAGCCTTAATATCGGATTCGTTACAGTTTGTTCAAAAGAATACGTTTTTTTGCACCGTGTCTTTATTTGCATAGATATTTTGAGACGAAGCCGTGGTGGCCTAGTGGTTCGACCTACCGCCTCTCATGCAGAGGGTCGGGGGTTCGATTCCGGCTCGCACCTCTAAGTTTTCTTATGTGCGAAATTCAATTTGAATTAACCACTGTGCTTTTCGGTGAAGGAAAACATCGTGAGGAAACCTGCACGCATCTGCGAAGTAATTCAAAGATGTGTGTGAAGTCCCCAATCCGCACTGGGCCCGCGTGGGGGCTATAGCCCAAACCCTCTCGTGATGAGAGGAGGCCTGTGCCCAGCAGTGGGACGTAAATAGGCTGTAGTAGTAGTAGTATTTTGAGACACGTTCCCCGTCATATCATATTAAGGATTTGATTTGACGAAAACGGCTATTTCAAAAATATACATTATTGATGAAAACAAGTTCCCAGTTACTTACCATCTTAACAGTCCACTGTGGGTCTATGCCGCACAGCTTCAGGCTGTACCAGGTGACCACACCGATGGCGGCCATGATGAGGACACACGCGACGTGCCAGGCCACCGTCGTCCTCACGTCCAAGCCCTCGTGGCCACCGTAGCGCCAGATGAACGGGTCGGATACGTAGATACAAAGGGCCGGGGCTAGGAAGGCACCTGTAATAAGAAACAGGAGATAATAGTAGTTTATGTAACTGCTACATAATAGAGGTCCTCAGAACACGAAAGGGGTTTTATGATACGAGCCGCTAGGCGAGTTTTAAAATAATATCGCACGAGTGTTTTAAGCCCTAATTATGAGTTTTTTTCAAGTTATTACTTACTTGCTTAAGTTTTACATAAGTTTTTTTTCTTTATTTTATAAGCGAACTAGCTGACCCCGCGGACTTCGTACCGCCTTAAACCTCACGGAGCCCGAGACCTTTCCAACGAATGCAAAACCATGGAAATCGGTTCGTGCGTTCTGGAGTTATAGCGTCAGGGAGGAAAACCCGACTTATTTTTATATAGTAGATAAATCGTAGATGGCCGATGGGGCCGGAAAGTTCTCGAGTGGCGTCCGCGAACCGGGAGACGAGCTGTCGGTAGGCCTCCAACAAGATGGAGCGACGACCTCGTGAAGGTCGCGGGAAACCGGTGGAAGCAAGTAGCACAGGACCGGTCTGAGTGGCGAGCCTTGGGGGAGGCCTATGTCCAGCAGTGGACGTCTTTCGGCTGAAATGATGATGATGATGATGATGAGATAAATCGTCGGCCCTCGGGGTTTGTGGCAGAATATCAGTGATCCGCTCGCCCGGGCGGAGCTACACACAGCCATGGCCCATTTGCGCTGTTGCAACGCACTATGTGCTTGTATTTGTAGATGTTGTTTCTATGTTTCTGTTATTGTTTTAAATCTAAGTTGTGCATGTAACATTTATGTAAAACTAGATACATGTGCATTTGTAACAGGCAAATAAACGATTTATCTATCTATCTATCTATCTACACAACTTTATCTACACTCATTTTATAAATCCTCTAAGATGCTTCAAAATCTGTCCACAATGGCGGCAATTCGAATACGTCGGTGTCTCACATTCGATTTTCAAAAAGCATAGACTAAATAGAGCCGACATTTAAATTTGGAACAAACTTTCGTTCTGTCTGACTGAAGAATATAGGCGGGCATTGCTGTTCGAAGATGTTCGAAATTTGAAGGCTATTTAGACAATCGAATTCGATGGTCTAATACAGCTATTAGAACATTTTCACAGAGAATAAATCTGTTCTAACTAAACAGTTCATCTTAATGCTGGTCATAATTTGCGCTTTTTGAACGCATCATAGAGGGTTTATGATACGAGTGTAGATAAAGTAGATTGGATGACTAGGGAGCAAAATGGTATATTTTACCATGGGACGGATTGTATCCAGAGCGAAGCGAAAGACTCCAGAATAGAATCCCGAGCCAAGCGAGGGCTTTTTAGGTTTCCGTACCCAAAGGGTAAAACGGGACCCTATTATTACTAAGACTCCGCTGTCCGTCTGTCTGTCTGTCCGACAGACACCAGGCTATATCTCATGAATCGTGATAGCTAGACAGTTGAAACTTTCACAAATGATGTATCTCTGTTGCCGCTATAACAATAGATACTAAAAAACAGAATTAAAAAAAATTAAAGGGTGCTCCCATACAAAAGAAATGCTATTTTTGCCGTTTCTATAATTAACTAGCTTTTCCCCGCAACTTCGTATGCGCAGAAATATTAAAATGTAAAATCCCAATTTTTCCCGTTCCCGTGGGAATTTCGCAAAATCCATTCTTAGCGGATGCCTACGTCATAACATCTACCTGCATGCCAAATTTCAGCCCGATCCGTCCAGTGGTTTGGGCTGTGCGTTGATAGATCACTATATCAGTCAGTCAGTCAGTCACTCAGTCAGTCAGTCACCATTGAGTTTTATATATTTAGATAGATAGTACGGAACCCTTCGTGCGCGAGTCCTACTCGCACTTGGCCGTTTCATTTTTTATTTTTATAGTATCATAGACTCACCGATCAGTGCCCCCAGGAGGCACTGGTGCGGGAAATGAGCGGCCACGTACAATCGAGCTAACATTACACTGCACATAGCCGCCGCACACGTCGGATACAGAATGCGCCGCCACCAGTGCACGCGCCATTTTCTGGGAGAACGATAAGAGAACATAATGGTCTTACATGCATAAACTCAAGCCGTGGTGGCCTAGTGGTTCGACCTACCGCCTCTCATGCCGAGGGTCGGGGGTTCGATTCCGGCTCGCACCTCTAAGTTTACTAATGTGCGAAATTCAATTTGAATTAACCACTGTGCTTTTCGGTGAAGGAAAACATCGTGAGGAAACCTGCACGCAACTGCGAAGTAATTCAAAGATGTGTGCGAAGTCCCCAATCCGCACTGGGCCCGCGTGGGGACTATAGCCCAAACCCTCTCGTGATGAGAGGAGGCCTGTGCCCAGCAGTGGGACGCAAATAGGCTGTAGTAGTAGTAGTAGTAGTAGATGCATAAACTCACGCCTATTAGGTGAGGCTCGAAAGGGGGAGGGGATTCGGCAAATATCACAAGGGGGGAGGGGGGTGTCGGTAAGAGATCACGTGTATTTATTTATGCAATGCGCGATTTCTAAACCGAAAAATTATTTTTCTAGAATAACATTAGATTAGGTATACTTTATACCTGCATTTAAAGATAATATTCTAAAAAAATCAAGAACAAAAAATACACGTGATTTACGCCATACCTTTTTGTGTAATTACATTATGTCTACTGTTCCTTGATTGTGTGGTGTTCAATAAAGTATATTGTATTGTATTGTGATTTTGGGGGGGTAGTCTTAATCCTCACCACGTATCACCAAGGGGGAGTGGGAGTTAAAAATTGCTAAAAAACATAACTCTAAATCAGAAAAAAAAACATCACGTGATTAATGGATGGCCCCTAACCAGTGTCCCGTGTCAGTAGAGATCTTCTACTATATAAACTCCCGCGCCTTCACATTTCAAAACGCTTCAATGTATTTAAAAAGCACCACAACACTCTCAACACATGTGTGCGTGCTGAGACAGCCGTCAACTATGCGTTGAGAGTGTTGGTGATGCTTTTAAAATAATAATGAAAAAATTGAAGCGTTTTGAAATGTGAAGGCGCGGGACTTTAGAGCGTTATCACACTTGCGATTTGCGAGCGAGTTGAAAGCGATTTCAATACAAAACTCGTACGCGGCGAACTCGCGGCGTGTTCGCCTCCATACAAAACTCGCTCGCGAATCGCAAGTGTGATAACGCTCTTAGACAGTAGAAGATCTCTACCCCCTTACCTGTCACTAGCAACGTGTGCAATCCACATCAACACTAGCAAGAGCACGGAGGCGGCGGCCGCGCTATGCCCTGAAGGAGAGCCCGGGCCAGATTCACAGCTCTGCCGGGTTTGTAACAGTTTCGGCCTCTGCCTTTGGTAGAAGGCGGTCGATTGCACCC
The DNA here is from genome assembly GCA_963971205.1 of Aethes cnicana. Lineage (NCBI taxonomy): Eukaryota > Metazoa > Arthropoda > Insecta > Lepidoptera > Tortricidae > Aethes > Aethes cnicana. Next base: position 5,194,410 of record OZ020300.1, on the reverse strand, counting down.
ACCAGTAAGGTCGGTCTTCTAACAACCACCTGGAATGGATAGAAAAGCATGATCAATTGACGTTTCGGAGACCTCAGTGCTGCCAATTCGGCGTGTGATATCATCATCATCATCATCATTTCAGCCGAAAGACGTCCACTGCTGGACATAGGCCTCCCCCAAGGCTCGCCACTCAGACCGGTCCTGTGCTACTTGCTTCCACCGGTTTCCCGCGACTTTCACGAGGTCGTCGCTCCATCCTGTTGGAGGCCTACCGACAGCTCGTCTCCCGGTTCGCGGGCGCCACTCGAGAACTTTCCGGCCCCATCGGCCATCAGTCCTGCGAGCAATGTGCCCCGCCCACTGCCACTTAAGGCTCGCAATTCTTCGGATATGGCACATGCGTGTGATATGGCACATTATAATTACCATCATCATTGATATATTGTTAAGAGGGTTTACTCCTAAAGTTGGCAACGTCGCAAATAGCTGTCAAATATTTCATTGTTTTCATTAATTTATGAATATTACTGAATGAAAATATGAATTGTCGCTCTATGGTTGAATAAAACCTTAAGCATGGATTGCAACAATTATCCTGGGAACATGAAATGTTTAAGATTACGGAAGTACTATCTTTTGAAAGCTTTCCATCGCATTTTCTATGCGTTTTAATGTAATCTTATCATTTGAAAGCTTAACCAACAAATATAAAACGAGACGCGTCATTCAACCATAGAATGATAACTTCTTCTTTAATTCAGTAATATTGAGCAATTAATGAAAACAGCGAAACATTTGACGGCTATATGCGACGTTGCCAACTTTCAGGATAAACCCTCTTAAAAGGGTAATAATATATCCTAAAATTAATAAATTTATGTTAAAATTATGAAATCATTCAACTATTCCAGTAACAAGAGTTAAAACTCCAACAGTTCTCTAGAACGATTTTAGCACATACTATAGGCATTTGGAATGAACTCCCTGCTGAAATTTGCCCTCTGTGCTACAATATGGGATGTTTTAAAAAGGGTGTCATTAAATATCTTCGGGACCGGCAACGCATCGGTGACGCCTCTGGTGTTACAAACGTCTATAGGCGGCGGTAACCACTTTCCATCAGGTGGGCCGTCTGCCTGTTTGTCCATCTATAATAACAATAAAATAAAAAAACCATTTCATAACAGCATTGAGCCATCCCCCAAAGCCAAGGCACAGCAGCAGCTGAGCACCGAACACAGAGTCCACGATGGAGACCAGCGGGAAGAGCACCTCCATCAGGAAGTGGGGGTTGGAGAGGTCGTTCACCTGCTCCAGGTAGTGGGACCAGTCTTTACACCTGTTGACAACACTCATGATTATGACATTTGAATTTGTGACATGCAGAATAGGTGCATTAAGACATTGAGTTACGGAAAACAAGCCCGTGCAACCCTATATAAACCTATGACATTTGACGCATACCGATATAGAGGATAACAAACATATCTCATACTTTAAATGCACCAATTTTGTATATTTCTTTATTTATCCAAGGAAGCGATCTCAGAAACAACTAACGATTTGAACGAAACTTGGAATGAAGGGGTTTATGGGGGCGACGCATCGATCTAGCTAGATCTCATATCTGAGAAAAATCTGTTTTAGCTATTTTCACCCAAGCAAAGCTCAGTGGCCCAGGTACTATGTATTACATACCGAAGTTTGCTATGTCATCAATACATACTCATTATAGAAGTCTGACTTAAATGCTCATTCTAACATTGATAAGCCGAGGTTGACCTTCAATGACATTTAATTTTTCCTATTACAATATAAAAAAAGATAAGAAAATATTAGACGAGATTCTGTAATACTTATGCTTATGCAACATTGACCTCGGTTTTTTCATGAGCTGGCTGAGGTGGAATCACTATTTATAGTTGTAAGGAAGGAAAACAGCATAAGATTTTGGAATATTTATTTCTAAATTATATTGCTAGCAAAAAAGTGCACCGGTGAAATTGAAAGGTACTAAAACTTGTAAGATATTTAAAAAAAGGTGTAAACTCTGCAATTTTTCATATAAAGCCTGGTATTTGAAGCACGCAAAGGTTTTAGTAATTACTTTCAAAATTTAATTCAACCGGATAAAATTAAATATTAATTGGCTAAAATAGAAACTAAGACTTACCAATACTGGATAAATTCGATCAAGTTCACCCCCAAAGCGTATAACTGCTCCATTGTGGACTGGATTGATAAGAAAACTTTAAAATAACATTTTTAGTGATTTATTCCAAATTATAACAGCTAATTTTACGTTATTTACAACCAAAACAAATCGATATTACACAGCCCGCAGTCGGCTCGGTACTGTTGAGAAGCGTGCGAAACGTCACTTTGACATTTAAAGTTACAGTTTCAATTTCAGATTTCAGGTCAGATTCAGCACGTTTAAGATAAAACATTTAATTTGAACATTTCTCTACAAAAACTCTTTTGCTATGATATGGCTTATGAATAAAGTATAATTTTTAATAAATGAAACTTGTACTTTACTGCGACATCTACCGGAACTAAACCGTACTACACGTTCAAGCTTCACAGCGACATCTAGCGTGCAGTAGTCAAGGTACGGTGTCTACGGAAAAGTAGAGCAACCGCGGTATATGTAGAGTCGTTTCTCTTTTAGTTTTATCTAATAGATGTCGTGTCAATACCGTTTGCTAATGTCTTTTAATTCGATAACAACATTTATTTATAGTCATTATCATTTTTATTGGATCACTAGCGTCTGCCCGCGACTTCGTTCGCGTGGAATTCGGTAATAGCTTTCCCGCGGGAACTATGCGTTTTTCCGGGATAAAAAGTAGCCTATATCTATATTGACCAGTGTTATAAATTACCCCCTTACCAAATTTTCTTGCAATCTGTCCGATGAAGTCGCGGGCAGAAGCCAGTGTTCAATATTCGCATAAACATTCAATTTCACAGGATAGAAATTGATTATTTAAGACATTTTGTTTTGGCTTTCTAAGTTTTAGCTCTTCATATAGACATTAAAGATGATAAATTATTCACTTAGAATACTCCCCAAAATATGCAGCACCTACTTACAACCAGTTTTATTTAACTTTTTAGTTCACGACTTTTACATTACTTACCTACATCAAGAAACTAAAGAAAATTAGGTACCTACACCTACTTAGGAAACTCGTCATTGAATGAAGAAAATTAAGTGCCTAACTAGCTATCTTCTACTAAGTACCTATCTAAAGTCCCGCGCCTTCACATTTCAAAACGCTTTAATGTATTTAAAAAGCACCACCAACACTCTCAACACATGTGTGCGTGCTGAGACAGCCATCAACTACGTGTTGAGAAAGTAGGTGGTGCTTTTAAAATAATAATAAAAAAATTGAAGCGTTTTGAAATGTGAAGGCGCGGGACTTTAGATAGTAGAAGATCTCTAGTTGAAAAAGTAAATGATTCCATTTTAAGATATTTTATTCCATGCAGTCTGCAAACAAAGTCGTGGTCCACAGCTAGTCTCAAATAAAGTACCTTATTATGTGCTGTAATGAAACCTGTCACTTTAATATTATAAACTATTAAAGCTAAAACAGAAGCCGAGCCGCGCAGTCTCTGAAGGCGCGTTGCGCGACTTGCGCGCATTATTGTTCAATTATTGAGCATCGTTCTATGGCCGCGTACGGCGGGCGCCGCAAGTTGTTGCTGGAACTGATGTTGGGGAAATTTTATTATCGCAACTACAACAGCCTATTTACGGCCCACTGCACTGATGCCAGATTGGGGGAAAACCGACCAAATTTGGAGGTTTTTATGGACCGTGGAGGGAAAAATGGGGGGACGAAATTTTTGGGGGGAGCGACGGTTACGTAATTAGAGGCTACCAAGAAAGGTTGATGTAATAACTTCATTAAAACTAAATAAATTCTTAATATGATGCTTACGTTCGGTGTTTGTTGTATAACAATATCGAAGTAAATTTCTTTTGGGGGGTTTTGAAACAAAAACCCCATATTTGGAGGTTTTTTACATAGGGCTTGGGGGTAATGCGACGGAGCTATCTGGCAACACTGGCCCACTGCTGGGCACAGGCCTCCTCTCATCACGAGAGGGCTTGGGCTATAGTCCCCACGCGGGCCCAGTGCGGATTGGGGACTTCACGCACATCATTGAATTACTTCGCAGATGCGTGCAGGTTTCCTCGCGATGTTTTCCTTCACCGAAAAGCTCAGTGGTAAATTCAAATTGAATTTCGCACATAAGTAAACTTAGAGGTGCGAGCCGGAATCGAACCCCCGACCCTCTGCATGAGAGGCGGTAGGTCGAATCACTAGGCCAGGCCACCACGGCTTCCTAAACGGTATAGTTCATTATAATTTAGCTTTCCAAAGCGCAACCCTCGGCGCCCGGTGTACAACGAATGAACTCCGTCCAAATTTGGCCAAATTTAATCTGCTGCGATGAAGGTGCGCGCTACACGGGGAATTATCAAAATAAACGAATCTCGAGATGTCTGTCAAGAGTTTCTGGTCGATGAACTTTTGGGGTTGGTCTTACAAAGGTAGAGGTCTTCTACTATCTAAAGTCCCGCGCCTTCACATTTCAAAACGCTTCAATATATTTAAAAAGCACCACCAACACTCTTAACGTATACTTGATGGCTGTCTCAGCACGCACACATGTGTTGAGAGTGTTGGTGGTGCTTTTTAAATACATTGAAGCGTTTTGAAATGTGAAGGCGCGGGACTTTAGATAGTAGAAGATCTCTAACATTTAGGGTCGGATCCTATTTCCATAAAACGCTTCCTTTTGACAACTTGAAAGTTAACGTTTTGGCCATAAATAATCTGTCAAATTTTAACCGTAAGTAGGCGTTTTGTGGATGTAAGAACCCGGCGTTAGTAAACTAACGAACAAGCCACTCGAAAAAGCTACGGTTCTATTAAACGAAACATAAACAACTGTCACGTCAATATTCAATGACCCAGACTCCACGCCGCAGCGAGCGTTATTATTATTAAACTGTTTTTTTTGCCTGCCCTTTAGACTAACTTATCAGACTCTTCTGTTGTCCCACTGCTGGGCAAAGGCCTTTTATGAGGTTCAACCAAACGTCGCTAAAAGCAATATCGTCAGCTCCATTCGTCATGGCCTACGGCACTGAACTCTATTTTGACTGTCACTGCATTCTACAATACAATATACATTATTGAACACCACACATTCAAGGAACAATACAGACATAACCTAATCACACAAAAAGTATAGCATACAACAAGCGGTCTTATTGCTTCATAGCGATCTCTACCAGACAATATAATATACATTATTGAACACCACACATTCAAGGAACAATACAGACATAACCTAATCACACAAAAAGTATAGCATACAACAAGCGGTCTTATTGCTTCATAGCGATCTCTACCAGACAATACAATATACGTTATTGAACACCACACATTCAAGGAACAGTACAGACATAACCTAATCACACAAAAAGTATAGCATACAACAAGCGGTCTTATTGCTTCATAGCGATCTCTACCAGACAATATAATATACATTATTGAACACCACACATTCAAGGAACAATACAGACATAACCTAATCACACAAAAAGTATAGCATACAACAAGCGGTCTTATTGCTTCATAGCGATCTCTACCAGACAATACAATATACGTTATTGAACACCACACATTCAAGGAACAGTACAGACATAACCTAATCACACAAAAAGTATAGCATACAACAGGCGGTCCTATTGCATCATAGCGATCTCTACCAGACAATACAATATACTTTATTGAACACCACACATTCAAGGAACAGTACAGCCATAACCTAATCACACAAAAAGTATAGCATACAACAGGCGGTCTTAATTGCTTCATAGCGATCTCTACCAGACAACCTTTGGATAGTGGAGATGAAGGCACTAGGCATCCTATTTCTTTTATTCTTTTTCACTTCACATGCTCTTAAAAGGTTACTTTAGTCTCTGCACATCGGGACTAAAGCTCTTTTTTAGTCTCTAGGGACTAAAGTTTTTTTTTTTTAATTTACATTGGAAACCCGCCTAAACAGCCAACCACAGAGTTGAGTTGAGTGAAAGGAGGATTATCCCCATTTCCAGTGAACCTAGACAATTTCTAGGGCGTGAAAAAACGATTTAATTTCGTGAAACACGATTTAATGATTACGAATACCTGTGAATCTTGTTTTATTAAAAGTGAATTCATTAATAGTATTCAAGTTTGAATCTGTTGGCTAAATATCATTCAAAACGTCACGTGATAAAAAACAGGTCAAGTGCGAGTTGGGCTCGCGCACCGAGGGTTCCGTACTTTATAAACTTGATGATGCAAATTTAACAATACAAACTTATTACCTATTTGGGGTTGGTGAAGTAGACACGGCTACTGCGCCAACCGCAAATGATAAGTTTGTATTAGTAAATTGGCTTTTATTGCACCAAAATATATAATATTCACGGTTATCAGATTTATTCCTGTACGTGTGCTGTAAGATCTTGCTTCGGGCCAAATTTCATGATTCTACGTCATCAGGAAGTAGCCGGTTATCTACTTTTTTATAATAAATATCCAAATTTTGTATGAACTTCGTTTTTTTTTCCTCGCATTCGAAGTGAAAAGCAGAGTGTTTAACGCGTGACTAAACAACCATAATGACACTCGAACTATAGCCACCCTCGCTCTGCTCGGGTGGCTAATCATCTCGTGTCATAACGGCTTGTTTTAATCCCTTGATAAACAATCTACTATTTTACACCGAATAAATCACAAGATTCGGTAATTTTTACTCTTATTTCCCTTATTAGCCATTCAGCTGATCGCGTGCGCAAAAATGGCGCTATGACTTTTGAACATAGAACATATAATTGGCAACCGTAGTTGCCAAAAGCAAGCAAAAATGTCGCTATGAAATTGAACATAGAACATATAATTGGCAACCGTAGTTGCCAAAAGCAAGCAAAAATGGCGCTATGAAATTGAACTAGAACATAGCATTGGCAACCGTAGTTGCCAAAAGCAAGCAAAAATGGCGCTATGAAATTGAACATAGAACATAGCATTGGCAACCGTAGTTGCCAAAAGCAAGCAAAAATGGCGCTATGAAATTGAACATAGAACATAGCATTGGCAACCGTAGTTGCCAAAAGCAAGCAAAAATGGCGCTATGAAATTGAACATAGAACATAGCATTGGCAACCGTAGTTGACAAAAGCAAGCAAAAATGGCGCTATGAAATTGAACATAGAACATAGCATTGGCAACCGTAGTTGCCAAAAGCAAGCAAAAATGGCGCTATGAAATTGAACTAGAACATAGCATTGGCAACCGTAGTTGCCAAAAGCAAGCAAAAATGGCGCTATGAAATTGAACATAGAACATAGCATTGGCAACCGTAGTTGCCAAAAGCAAGCAAAAATGGCGCTATGAAATTGAACATAGAACATAGCATTGGCAACCGTAGTTGCCAAAAGCAAGCAAAAATGGCGCTATGAAATTGAACATAGAACATAGCATTGGCAACCGTAGTTGCCAAAAGCAAGCAAAAATGTCGCTATGAAATTGAACATAGAACATAGCATTGGCAACCGTAGTTGCCAAAAGCAAGCAAAAATGGCGCTATGAAATTGAACTAGAACATAGCATTGGCAACCGTAGTTGCCAAAAGCAAGCAAAAATGGCGCTATGAAATTGAACATAGAACATAGCATTGGCAACCGTAGTTGCCAAAAGCAAGCAAAAATGGCGCTATGAAATTGAACATAGAACATATAATTGGCAACCGTATAGTTGCCAAAAGCAAGCAAAAATGGCGCTATGACTTTGAACATAGAACATAGCATTGGCAACCGTAGTTGCCAAAAGCAAGCAAAAATGGCGCTATGAAATTGAACATAGAACATATAATTGGCAACCGTAGTTGCCAAAAGCCAGCAAAAATGGCGCTATGACTTTGAACATAGAACATAGCATTGGCAACCGTAATTGCCAAAAGCAGGGCTTGAAACTGGTTTTTGCCCCCATACAAATAAACCGGTTTTCTTATCGTTCTTTCGTTTACTATTTCATGTTTAATAAGGCTATAAAATAATACGCAGTAACAACCTAAATACACTATGGAGCTCCACATAAAGAGTATAAAATAATTCTAAATATTTGGCTATTTCGGGGTTTTTTTAATTAACCGGTTACAAGCCCTGGCCAAAAGCAAGTGAGTGGTTAGGTATATCTCGAGACTTATCCCAGAACTCTACCTCGGGTGTACAGTTGGGAGCATCGTAAACGCTGTATGATCACGTAGAAATATTACATTAAAATATAATCTAGCCTCCCTCCCCCCACCTAACTGCCCCCCTCAGGGGGGGTAGTGATTCTCCCGCGCGGGATCCGGTGAGACACCCCGGGATTTTGGGATTGGGATAGAGTTAGCTGAGGAAATATATGGAGATCATTCGAGTCCTGGGAAATTACGTAGGGTTCTTTTTATCCCTTAAAAAAACGTGTAGTTCCCTAGGGAACGTTACAACCGAATTCTACGCGGACGAAATCGCGGGCAGAACATAACACATGTGTTGAGAGTGTTGGTGGTGCTTTTTAAATACATTGAAGCGTTTTGAAATGTGAAGGCGCGGGACTTTAGATAGTAGAAGATCTCTACATAAGAAAAATGAATGTCCAATCGATTTATTCCAATACTAGCTTCTGCCCGCGACTTCGACCGCGTGGAATTCGGTTATCGCGTTCCCGCGGGATCTATACGTTTTTCCGGGATAAAAGTTAGCCTATGTCCCTTCCCGGGACTCCAACTATCTTCATATCAAATTTCATCCAAATCGGTAAAACGGTTGAAGCGTGAAGAGGTAACAGACAGACAGAGTTACTTTTGCATTTATAATATTACTAGCTTCTGTCCGCGACTTCGCCCGCGTGGAATTCGGTTATCGCGTTCCCGCGGGAGCTATGCATTTTTCCGGGATAAAAAGTAGCCTATGTCCTTTCCCGGGACTCCAACTATCTTCATATCAAATTTCATCCAAATCGGTAAAGCGGTTGAAGCGTGAAGAGGTAACAGACAGACAGAGTTACTTTTGCATTTATAATATTACTAGCTTCTGTCCGCGACTTCGCCCGCGTGGAATTCGGTTATCGCGTTCCCGCGGGAGCTATGCATTTTTCCGGGATAAAAAGTAGCCTATGTCCTTTCCCGGGACTCCAACTATCTTCATATCAAATTTCATCCAAATCGGTAAAGCGGTTGAAGCGTGAAGAGGTAACAGACAGACAGAGTTACTTTCGCATTTATAATATTAGTATGGATTCCCGGACTCCGGGATTCCCGTTACCGGCCAGCACTAGTGCATAATCCCGCCGATTATACCGTGTTGAACACCCGCGCCGCTCCGCCGGGAATTCTGAAATACTACGGGATTTAGAGATCTTCTACTATCTAAAGTCCCGCGCCTTCACATTTCCAAACGCTGCAATGTATTTAAAAAGCACCACCTACACTCTCAACACGTGTGTGTGCTGAGACAGCCATCAACTATGCGTTGAGAGTGTTGGTGGTGCTTTTTAAATAATAATGAAAAAATTGAAGCGCTTTGAAATGTGAAGGCGCGGGACTTTAGATAGTAGAAGATCTCTACGGGATTTAGCAGTACAGACGCCGTATACGCTTCTACCATTTTCGGTCTACATGCTGAAAATCTCCCTTAGGTATAACTAGCTTCTGCCCGCGACTTCGTCCGCGTGGAATTCGATAAGAGCGTACCCGCGAGCCGTGGTGGCCTAGTGGTTCGACCTACCGCCTCTCATGCAGAGGGTCGGGGGTTCGATTCCGGCTCGCACCTCTAGGTTTACTTAGGCCCGGTTCCTATATCCACGAAACGCCTCGTTTTGCCTACGGACGGTTGATTTTTGACATTTGTTCCATAGAGAATCTGTCAAATTTTAACCGTCCGTAGGCAAAACGAGGCGTTTTTTGGATATAGGAACCGGGCGTTAATGTGCGAAATTCAATTTGAATTTAGGTACCATTGAGCTTTTCGGCGAAGGAAAACGTCGTGAGGAACGCATCACGCATCTGCGAAGCAATTCAAAGATTTGTGTGAAGTTCCCAGTCCGCACTGGGCCCGCGTGGGGACTAATAGCCCAAACCCTCTCGTGATGAGAGGAGGCCTGTGCCCAGCAGAGGGACGCAAATAGGCTGTAGTAGTAGTAGGTACCCGCGAGAACTATGCGTTTATTCCGGGATAAAAAGATGTTGACCAGTGTTATAATTATAAACTACCCCCATACCAGATTTTGTTGCAATCCGTTTAGTAGTTTTCCAGTTAAATCCGGACATACGTAAGTTACATGCACATAAAGTAAATTTTTCTAAAAATCGTTATTTTGTGTTCAGTGTCGTTTATATAGTCCCCTCGACTTGATAGTTTCTTTTAATTTGCAAGTTTCAGATGCGACTTCTTCTACAGAATTATTATTAGGTAGTATCCTTATTAATATTATAAGTAGTAACTCTGTCTGTCTGTCTGTCTGTTACCTCTTCACATTTCAACAGCTGGACCGATTTGGATGAAATTTGGTATGGAGATAGTTGGAGTCCCGGGAAAGGACATAAGCTACTTTTTATCCCGGAAAAACGCATAGTTCCCGCGGGAGCGCAGTAACCGAATTCCATACGTGGGCGAAGTCGCGGGCAGAAGCTATTATTATATATACCTATATTAAGAAATACCTAAGTACCTAGATATAGTTTTTAACATAATTGAAGATGCGACTGATTCTTGTAAATAAGCGGAAAATTAAAAATGTACCTAATAGAAATAAGCTTCTTATAATGAATTAAAAAAAAAGGTCCCTAACTTTTATCACCATAATTTCTAATGCCATATGGTACATACATAATATTCTGATAATATACAGAAAATAGACAATCGCTGTTTTACTGCACTCAAAGAATGGCCCTCTTATATGAAAAAAAATAATATGTTGAATTACTACACTTACTAAAAAACTACCTTATATTTAATCAGACGACTATTTAAACATGTCTATTGAGTTTAGAGCCCTTTAAATACATCCTTAACAAGTTATTATAACTCAGCATCAAAAGCATTTCCTTAAAGTGTTTACGGACATTAAAATTATCCATGAAAAAAACTAATAAACACACCATAGACTACTTTAACTTTTTAAACGACAGGGATATCGCATTATGTTCCCCTATTTCACATCAATACAAACTTGTCTTTGCAGTGACTTGTGGCGCTGTTGTCTATGTAATGGAGTTTTTTTTATATGGATATTTTAGTTCCACTTTTAGCCACGTGTAAAGTTAAGATTGTGTTTCTATATTTGCGTTCATTTTAAATTTCGAACACTAATTGCGGCTTTATTGGCTGATACTTTTAACGGTGACATATTAGGAACGTTTTTTACCCTTGTTAAGTGTAGTGAGTGGCTTTGAGAAGGGGAAGAGATGTTTTTAAACAATTAAACATGGCAGAGCTTCCGCTGTGTATCTACCTAGGTATGTAATATTTATTACATCACCCTTGGCCATAAAGTGGGATTTTCTGCCCGCTACGCGGAGAGAAAATCTCACTTCTTGGCCAAGGCAAGACGTAAAACTTTTGACAAACCACGGGCGGTAATTCGTAAAGCCCCAGATTTATGCACAGAAACCTGCGATCTGGGACATTTACGAATTCACCACCCTAGGTCTGTAATGTACTATTACAGTTTATCTGAGGCTCTGAGTGTCTTGTAGACTCATGTAGAATGTTGAGAAATATAAACGTCTTGGCGGGGGCACCACCGTTCCCCCAAGGAAGTAACTCGAGCTGTCATTAGCAAATACCTATGAATTTGGTACATTACATATCATGAACAATGAACTCATGATGTATTTCATTACTTATTGACATTTTGAGGCTGTCGACATCTATGAAATTTATATTTATTTGACAATGGACGCCATCTCCATGATTATTATTGTTTTTTTTCCTGAACCCTTGGAGACTATACATCTCTAAGATCTTAGATTTAAGTTTTTAAGTTATTTTATATAGGTATTTTTATAAAATGCAACTACTACTACTACTACTACTACAGCCTATTTGCGTCCCACTGCTGGGCACAGGCCTCCTCTCATCACGAGAGGGTTTGGGCTATAGTCCCCACGCGGGCCCAGTGCGGATTGGGGACTTCACACACATCTTTGAATTACTTCGCAGGTGCGTGCAGGTTTCCTCACGATGTTTTCCTTCACCGAAAAGCTCAGTGGTAAATTCAAATTGAATTTCGCACATAAGTAAACTTAGAGGTGCGAGCCGGAATCGAACCCCCGACCCTCGGCATGAGAGGCGGTAGCTCAAACCACTAGGCCACCACGGCTTAATAATAAATAAAATGCAAATGTAATGTGAATTTGTATGTAATTATTTATTTATTTTAAAAAGGCCTTCTGCTGAGTTTGTTGCGGCGCTTCTTCTTAAGCAATGGGTCTAGGAAGCGCTGGTAAATTCATTTCTGAAGTGTAAAAGTGCCCCTGTGTGGCCAATTTGCTGAATAAATGATTTATTGATTGATTGATCAAATCTGAGTAAATATTACATTTGACTAATCTTAGAATACAATTATAAAAAAAATTACCTACCCTTCTATCCAAATACAATAGAAAGGATGACTTTGTCAATTATACATAATTAATTTATCTGCCCACCCTCCACTATATTTACCGAACATCACCCCCAGAAAAAAAAAACTCCGTTTTGGAACAGCAGCGCCGGGCGCAGGTGGCGCCCCTCGCGGCAATCTGACAGACTATTAATCCGGATTTAACCAGTCTTAACCGGATTAGGGCGGATTTATCCGGCTCGGAGTGGTTTAGAGGTGTCGATGTCACGTATATTTATTTGTTTAGCGCATGAAGGGACTATTATTGTAATTATCAGATGGATTTTTTTTATGATTTTGCTTATTTTTAGAATATGATTGGATTTTTTTTTTAATTATATACCGATAAAATGTAATACTTACTTAAATTGTATAGATTTGGTTCTTTGGAATGAAGACCGATGTGCATTATTTATTAGCATTATCAAATAACGCTTTCAAATACTTAGATCAAAATATTACCTAGTTGTATATTGCATACATTTTCATCCCGTGAAATGAATGAAGGAAAACTATGTACCTAGCAGAAGAAAGTATTTTTTATAGAGTGTCAAAAAGTACTCTAAACCGACGAGCATGTATGCGGAACGGGATGAAAGTTGAAGAAGCGAGAGAAGTATGCAAGAATTGTAGCAAATGGAAAGAAGTGGTCTCTGCCTACCCCTATGGGAAAAAGGCGTGATATTATGTATGTATGTATGTATGTCAATCTCTTTACATTGCGGCGTATTTACATCGGGAAAGCTCTGTCAATACTCAATATCCAGGAATGAGCAATATCCAGGGGCGCTCCAAATTCATTTCATACATACAGGCTACCTGGTAACAACGAAATCTATTTTCACTCCTCCTATTCGAAAATGAGTACTTTGTTCCCCGTTTAGAGGGAGCAAAATGCGATTTTTGCTCCCTACTTACACAATCTACTATATCGCTTTTAACACTTATTTCAGGCGTACGCTGATTTGTGTGATTGTTGACATTCTAGGTATACCTTAGGTACTTTTTCAATGGTATATAGCCTTTAGTCTTTAACATTGTGGTTTTTACCTGAAACAGAGTGTTCAGCATTACTTCCCGCAAAATAATAATATCGTTATAACCACAACATAAAAATATATTGCGCGGTAAACGCAAAAACCAACAGATTTGAAAAGTTACAACTTTCCTAGCCGACCGAAAAAACTTTAAACGTAACCGATTTCTAAAGTCCAACGTTCAAAGAACGAACGAATTGTCTATGATTTGTAATTGTGTAGTTTAAACATGCGTGACGTTTTCTCTGTACCGCCGCCCTTTTACCGAAGGTTGTCCTTTCTAATTTTATTGTTTTACAGTAGTATTTATTTTTATATTGCGACCGTATCTTAATTATGGGACTACCGCAATTCTGTGGGCAATAAACCGAAGCTTTTCATTGTTTCTGAAGGTTTGTCGGTTTGGTTTGACGTTGTATTTCATAATTTAGGTTGCTTGCGGTTAATGGCAGTAATAAACTTAGCTCTTTCTGTCAACTACGTCGTAAGTTCCCTGATTCTATGCCACAGATAATACAGTCACATAATAATAAAGACTTGAGGAATATTTGGTGTAACTGACTGACATGACACAAGACAAAATATAATAGTATATAAAAGTGTTAGGTACTTAAATAAATACAATCCTTCGACTAGGTATGTATTTTTTTATCAGTAGTTGGCTCCAAACATAATTAAAAAAATGGAATTCATAAATGTTACAACACCCCCCAAAACGTCGTTACATCTCCCCCTCCAAGAGGATGATATTTTTTTCACGGTAACTTAGTAGATCGTATCTCCAATGAACTCATCTATTCAATAAAATAGACTTGATGCCACTATCATCATGAGATTTCAACCTTGGTACCGCAAAGTAAACCCAATTAAAGAAAAATTTAAAAGGCCAGGAACTCTATACCTAATTTTGTTTAAAGATTAATGAATAGTAACTTAAAGGCACTGCATAAAAGACACACTCACAATAAGGATAATCCAACGACTCTTCACAAGCAAAACCCATCAATGTAGGCTACAGAATCTTCCACAGAAATATACTTACAACATACATATACACGAACCTTCAAACGTCAAAATGTTAAATTCGATACTTAGTTATCCCACAATTTTAATACCTACAGCTTCTGATCGCGACTTACTCACGTGAAATTCGGTTTAGATAGCATACAAGGTAGTAGGAAACTATGCGTTTTTTGGGATATCCTTCCCCAGGACTCGAACTAACTCCGTACCAAATTTCATCTAAATTGGTTCAGTGGTTTAGGAACACGGTGAAATTTTGGTACAGAGGCTTTCCATCTTAGGCCTCAGGGTGGGCAACTCATTCGAGATCTTACAGTTTCTTAATAGGGATCATAGGATTTTGGTGTCCATGGGCCGCAGTGACCACTTACCATCAGGTGGGTTGTGCGCTCGTTTGCCTATACCAATGACATAAAAGGCGTGAAGAGGTAAAAGATAGACAGATAGTGCCACTTTCGCATTTTTAATAGGGATAATAATTTTCTAAGGCCACTGATAACTAGAAAACGAAAATACCAGCAATAAACCCTTCACTTCGTCAAATTCGCTTCGCACGACCTTCTGGCTCTCAATTACGTTAATTAATGACATTTCTGTAATTAATTATATTGCCGATGTAACGACATCAATATCTTCTATTCCCAAATGATTTTTAGACGCCTCCGGCTGTCAAATACAAACATAATTAGAAACTTTTTAGATACTCAAATAAATCACATATTGCATAAACACCTGAAAAATATTTTTCATGTTATGAAACTGTATTTCAAATTTCTGTATCCATAATTTAGCTGCAGCTTAAAATCTTTTTCTCAAACATGCTCGGAAATGTTCGTGTTACTTTCAAAAAAAGAAGACGCGAGGCTGTCCATTGCCGGCCTTGGCCAGCAAAAACATTATTGTCGTGTGTTTTTTTTTTAATTAGCTTGTTATTTATTTTGCTATAGAGAAACTGACAAATCCATGGAGGTAATAAGTACAACTTCCATGGCCAAACCATCCACGATCATGGAAGTAGTAAATACTGATATGGGGTAAGTGCGCCTAAATTTATTTCGCCCCTATGCCTTGTAAACAACCAACTACTAGTTGAGTAATATTTATAGGTTTCGATATATTTATGTTAGGCGCACTTACCCCATCCTGGCGCACTTGCCCCGAAACTGACAAATCCATGGAGGTAATAAGTACAACTTCCATGGCCAAATCATCCACGATCATGGAAGTAGTAAATACTGATGTGGGGTAAGTGCGCCTAAATTTATTTCGCCCCTATGCCTTGTAAACAGCCAACTACTAGTTGAGTAATATTTATAGGTTTCGATATATTTATGTTAGGCGCACTTACCCCATCCTGGCGCACTTGCCCCGACTGACCTTCCGTATTTCCTCGCTGTTTGAGAAAAGCATTATATATACCTCGGCCGCAATTGCGATTGCCATACTCGTACTAATAGAAGGCTTCGCTTCGCTCAGCCTTCTAACTGACTCGTCCGGCAATCGGCAATGCGCTATTTGGCGGCCTCTACAATAATGTACCTACTATTTAAGCATAAAAACTACGAGGTAGGTTTATGGAATAATATTCTAGGTAATTAAATTCTTATATAGGTCCTATATTCGGATTATTTCGGGAGTAGGTTTACATGATTAAGTCAATCAAAAACGGCTATAAAAATAAGTATATAAATCACACATTTCATTTAAATACCTAACTTTGTGAAAAATAATTTTCTTGTGAATAAAAATTTGAAATTTCTGTATCTAAATTACAATCCATAATTTAGATGCAGGTTGAAATTTTTCAAGCATAAAAACGAGATCGAGATATATTTTTTCGAATTATATTCTACATGATTAAATTCTTTGTCGTTATGGACATTTACATTATTTATTCAAAACGACTACAAAAAATACCTGCAAACATCCACGTTTATTTCCATTACCGATTCCTCCCAACCTCTCACAATCCATATAAAATTTACCTCTGGCAACCGTCACGTAGCACGATCGCAATTTGTCCCAATAAAAAAAGAAAAGGATTGTCTTTTGATTCCAATTTTGAATTCAATCTAGGCGGGTCGGACGCCATGATTTTATTTTCATGACTGCCGAGGGACCAAGGGTTGGCAGTGACGAAAATTTAAATAATAAATGAACTGAAAATGTTGTTATTATATTAGGTGTAGGAATAAGCGAGGGATAATGTAGCGTTATTGTTTTCGGGGCCTTTATTACGGGGGCGCATAATTAGATAACTTTTGTTCGGATTTGTAGTTAAAGGGTTAATAAGGAGCTGAATAATTTAGCCCTTTAGTAATTGAACAAGGCGCGTGAGCTGAACAAGCAAGATATAAATTTTGCGTTCAATGTAGTAAAACTTTTTTTTCTAGCGTTCATGGAATGATGTTTGTAATATGTGATACGATTTGATTTTATTCGGCGATGATAAACCTAACTAAATATTGCGATTCAATAAGCAAGTAGTTACCTAGATTTTTCTCAAACCCAACCGTACCCTATACACAGAATTACTTTATAATAACATAACATATACATATTATAGTAAGTATAGAAGTGTTTATAGTGTTAATAATATTAATAGTGAACTCTCTACTCGCATAAAAACCTGTAACGATTTAAGCGAGTAACTTGACTTTTTTAAATGCACTTGTAAGTTGGATCAATAAATAAAAATAAATTGAAAAAAATAATAAATCTTCACGTACTGTATAATTAAAGTAATTGAGTCCATGGTAGCTATGAAAAAGAAAAGAAAAAACATTATGAGCCGACTTTTAGAAAGAAGACAACAATAGCAAAATTCTCCATTACAAAGACTTTTAACTAACAATCTTTAGGGCAACATGTTGTCTGTCTGTATATGACTAACTTCATTGTATGAAGCACGTAGAAATCACACCAACACAACCTGTCACATCCCTTACACCTATAACCCGGGCCGGTTATTTTTTAATCCGGGCCGATCGTAAATACCCGGGGCGGGCATCACGGATATTCCGGGGCAATCATCCCACTATCTACACTATTTTTTGCTGGGAAAATGTTGCAGTGCCCCCCGGGGAGAACGTCCCTAATATATGTTTTATTTGGAAAAGGGTTCGCGTGAGATACGTGCGACGCGTGGTTTTTTCTCGGTGTTGAGTTTGCTGGTATAAAAGGGAGTAAGTATTTTTGTAATTTTTGAATCATTTTGAGTATGTATTACTGACGTTGAGAATTTTCCTATCTTGCTATTCAATTTCATACTCATCATTAACATTTAACCGTTGTAAAATTGTAATCTAACAAAGCTCGTGACAATGTTATTGAAAGGCAATATTTGGTTAGGTACAGATTTAACGTAGATAAGTAACACACCTACTCATTTACCTAAAATCTACATATTTGCAAAAATACCTATGCCTAAGAATGAAAATAGTTAGGTATCTAAGTACTAAGTACATTTAAATTCAATAAATGTTAACTTATAATTTTGTTTCTTTTTAAATTTTCATTAGGTATGAAACCTTCCATAAAATTCGCCTATTTGAGTTCTCGCCATTATCTACAAGTATATTGAGTTTTAACTTTTGTCAGCTGTTTATGTTACGCTTTTTTATTTTTAAATCAAGGGTTGTTGGCAAAACCAAAACCAGTAACGTAACCAGTACAAAAAAAGTAACCAAATTTTGCGCAGGAAAAAAGCATGCATGAATTGCTTCGAAGAAATGTTAAATGGCAGCGCAGCATAACTAAAGAGTTTAGTCATCGTCACCTACACCATAAACAAGTTATAGAAGTCCAACGAGATTATTTACACTTTGGAACAGCGACCGAAACTAATCATTTGCTACCGAACGGCAAACAAACACAAGACCCTCAGCGGGAAGTCGCTATTATAACACGCCCTTTTTGAACAATCGCAGAAGGAATCCCGAACGCAACCATAAACCATTTCACGAAACGTCAAAATGTTTCCCGCGTTTTTATTGTTCCTGGCTTTGTTTATAAATTCATTATGCCAGCGTGAACTGTCGAAAATGTTAAGGAGAAATTGTTACAATTTCTTTTTATTGAGTTGTAAAAATATGTGAGTTTAAACGACATGATCAGCATTGAGGTAGTTTTATTTTTTTACCGGTCGAGTTTAAAAAACAGTTTTTTTTTTAAAGTAGACTAGCTCCCTCCCCGGTTTTGTACAGGTGTACTGAAGATTATTCTATAAACTAACAAACATGACAAAAAATAATTACCACAAAAATTATATTGATGATTTTAGGTACAAGTTACACTATCGTGTCTACTTTTCTAGGTGTACTTATTTACAGTATGTTCTAAAGGAACACAATTCAAGTAATACCTAAAGCCGGAAGAAAATAAATCCGACCATAAACAACAGAGGGATCCGTCAGGCAAACAAATTACGCGCCAATTTGAATGCGGGGCGGTCGTTGCGCGCCAAAATTAACGTCATTTAGAATTGTTCGCGCAGACGCCGCGGATAAACTGCTATCATTGTCTGTGGAAACGGGAATGGTGGATTGTTTTATGGTTGCCATTAAAATCTAAACCGGCTTACAGTGTTGCTGGATTGTATTTTACTGTTGCGTATTTTTGTAAGTTAGGTTTTAGTTTGCAGGTTAGCCAAAAGGTTCAATGTAAGAGTATAAACCGCTTTTCGTAATATCTTAGAGCGAAGATAAAATAGGTAGTGTGAAATGTTAGAAAAATTAGGCTTTTTTTGTCAGAGGCAAGATGATCTCATTTAAAATGTGACAAAGTATATATTACTAATAAAACATGCAACTTTGTTTGATGTGTATGAACTGTTTGGATGTGTATTTATTTATTTATTTATAAAAGTAGTACACTGCTCCACAAAACTGCTTTCGCAGTTTGACTGCAGAGTCAAGTAGGTAGTCTATTACTCAACTAATAACTACATACTAGGTAAACAATCATCATAAGTTAACCAAATAATTATGCAGTTTTCTTTTATATACCCTTACTTCGCTCGTGCGTGTCTAATATCTGAGGGCAAGCTGTTGAGGAAATACAGCAAGCGCTTGCGGAGACATCTATGTATCTCCATAGTAGTTGGTTACCCTCGGCACAACATACTTGCCATCAGACACTGACCTTGTAAAGCAGCAGGGTTTTTATGCAACTGAGATCCTGTCTGCCATAATTATTTACCGCTAATAAGAACTTATGTTTAAGACTAGCTGGAAGAACCTTACAAATTTTAAATAATTGACTATAATCTTTCTTACATTATGTTTTATTTCTTGGCCTACTGCTTTTTTATGTCATTGGTATAGGCAAACGAACGCACAGCCCACCTGGATACCGAAATCTTATGCTCCCTCATTAAGAAATCATAAGAAGATCTCAAATGCGCTGCCTACCCTGAGGCCTAAGATGGAATGCCTCTGTGCCAGAAGTTTCACTGCTAGCCGCATTTCGAAGAAATATTGCATGGAATGAATATATATTAGACTATTAAAGGATATAATACCATACTTAGGCCTCACTTAGGGACTAGAAACGGGACGCGTGAGGCAGGGGCTTCATTAAATAGTAGATATTTGATGCGACAACACTATTCAACTCTATCATACATACATCATCATTCCTCAGTCAAACCCTTAAAGTTCTGTGCATCACAATTGGCTATGGGTGAAAAATGACAATGTGCTCGATTATTTTTTTATGCATAGGAATAACCTTCCGTATCAAGAGAAATCAATAATGTCAATAGTGTCAACACTTTTTTTCAAGAAGTAGTGCTGCATACTTGGACTAAGGAAACACCTTTATTTCAATCGTCATAACGCAAAACCAATTTTATTTTTTACGCAGAATCTACGGCACGGAAAATTCTGAGATTTTTTTCTCTTGATACGGAAGGTTATTCCTATCCTTAAAAAAATAATCGAGCACATTGTCATTTTTCACCCATAGCCAATTGTTTAATTTTGACGCTTGGCTTGACCATAGAGACGCCCAACGTCCCGCGAATCGCGACACTGGCCTCTAAGCGAGTCTGAAATAGGCTACCTTCTGATTAAATATTTTAGTAGGTATGGTGTATTTCTAGCGTATCTCTAGTTACATTACAACATTAAATTTCAGAATCTAATCATACGTGGAATAATATCCTAATCGTGATACGAATACTTTTGTGAAGCGCCATTTCATTTCGGTATATTTTCATATGCTTTCAGCACAGTTTATAGAGCAATGATTGCGTAAACCGAAACGAAATATTCTAACGAAAAACGAATTCGAAAATACCAACCACAAAATAAAAACGTTCCCCGGATCCGTTACATTGTTAGCCGCTGCGGAATAAATGCCGGAAAATTACTTTGAGCGCATCCAGTCGAAAAACGGTGTAACCGCCGTCGCAGTATTTCTCTTTCTCTCATACAGCAGCCTATAACGCTATCTCTTTCTTTCTTGAAAAGGAAAATGAAGCGAAGTAAGTCTCTCCGTTTACGAAACTCGTTCATGAATCGCCCTCGCCTGCCATGATGGCTGATTATACAATACAATACGGGTTGAAATTCCATGCTCGCTTTTCCTCACAAGGCGCGCTTGGAAACGGTCAGGGACTTTCCGACCGGAATCCTGGAGCGAAACGGGCCTTTATCTCTGTTCCGCTATTGGTTGTTTCAAAAAAACTACGCAGCTTGTGATTGGCCAAAACAAATTGCTCGCGCTGTGTTCTTTATTTGAGTCTGCGGAGAATGGCTTAAGTGCCTTTGTTTAGATTGGTAGAAAAGTCGTAAGTATGCTGTTAACTTTGTGGCATTCAAACGTTTTTAGTTTCAATGTTAGTGACGTATACAGGAATGCCTGGAGTCTGAAAGAAAATGGAATATTAGGGCAATTATACGGGATTTTCTTTATACGGTACAGGTGAATTTTGTGGAGCTAACTTTGGTTATGTGGTAATTTTAATAGGTTAGTTAGGCTATCATGTAAAACGTGTAAATCCTAAAATTAATAAATGCAACATAAATATTGAAGTAAAAAAAACGAAGAATCCTTTATGATAATTAAACTCTAAACGGCTATTAAATGACCATAAACATGAATGTGGTAGACCTTCCATTTAAAATCAACACAAAAGTCTTCTCTGCTCAAAAACGGCCTTGTGAAAAAAAGCAATTCAAATTTCGAACAATGAGCCAGTCCGATGATTGCTACCGGACTTCACGGGAAGAAAACATGTTATTGTCTATGGTGTCACAGACTCACAGAGCACAAACAGCTTTGTCTGAGGCTCAAATTGAAATACAACCTTTTTGTTGATTTTAGTAAATACTCAATGCATCGGTGAAATGTTAATTGACACCGTATCCAATGAAATTGTTATGAGTTTTGATGGTGAATGATTTTTTACACAAATATTAACTTTGTACGGGCTAGGTTATTCAAGTATCGCTCACGCCATCAATCCCATACGGGGCATACTAAAAAACATGCTAAGAATCGATAGCCAATTGTGGGTAAAATGCCGTCACAACATTTTGCTTGACCCCGTATAAATTCATGGGCTTCAGAGAACTATCTTATATGTGATATAGGTACCTACTCATATAAAAAATAACGTGTTTTATTTATGCCAATCCCCAGAAAATGATTTTCATGCTTTTATTTGCTGTATCTCTCTTTTTATCCAATTTATCCACGATTTTAACAAATTTTGTTACTCACTGTCTATGAAAAATCGTCATCCAATAGATATTATTAGTAATAAGGTATGCTCTGAATTTATTGATTTGTTAAACTTAAGGATTTCAAAGTAGGTTATTGCTTTACGTGCGTTTGCCTATTGCCGAACAAAAATGTCACTTTTTTTTTACTTTTATTCGTTTTCCTTGAGCAGGTATTTTATTCTATTTCATCACTTTTTTTTCCGGAGACCATAGACAAAACATCTCCGTGACACTCCCTCCCCGTGCTATACGAATGTCGGGCCATTTTTCACGTCCATCTGCGCTAAGCAATAGGCACTCATGTTTATTTTTCATTATCTCCGTGATCGTGGGCAATTCCAATAGATACTTACTCGGGAAATGTTGCCTCTTATAGTTTGTAGCCCGTCACTAGTCTGGAATTTCATTCTAAACCAATCCTCATTTCGAATGACATTACGAAAAATCTTTTCGCCTAAATTATACTTTGTCTCGGTAGGTACCACGTTTTATACCTTTACTAAGTCCTCTGGTTTAGGCTATGACGCGTTATGCGTATGTATGTAAATTAAAAAAGCCGTGGTGGCCTAGTGGTTCGACTTACCGCCTTTCATGCAGAGGGTCGGGGTTTCGATTCCGGCTCGCACCTCTATGTTTACTTATGTGCGAAATTCAATTTGAATTTACCACTGAGCTTTTCGGTGAAGGAAAACATCGTGAGGAAACCTGCACGCCTCTGCAAAGTAATTCAAAGATGTGTGTGAAGTCCTCAATCCGCACTGGGCTCGCGTGGGGACTATAGCCCAAACCCTCTCGTGATGAGAGGAGGCCTGTGCCCAGCAGTGGGACGCAAATAGGCTGTAGTAGTAGTAGTATGTAAATTAAGTTTTAAATTGCAATAATTCAATGGAATTAAAAATAAAACAGGTACTTGAAATATCTCTGTCGGCCTGACATTTGCTTGTCTTCGCACTTCCTCGAATCAAATTTCAACTATATCGGTTTATTTTAGCCGTAAAAGGGCGAAATACATATAATTGGCTGTATTAGCACTTATTAATTTCAGACGTAAAATACCTACTCATTTATCGCCTACGATATGGTACTGACAAAAATCCATTCCATTTTATAACTTATTTTGGTGTTATTTGTTTTTTCAAGTTTTTTGTATGTAAATAAGATAAATTGTATTCTTTGTGGTCCGCGAACCGGGAGACGAGCTGTCGGTAGGCCTCCAACAAGATGGAGCGACGACCTCGTGAAAGTCGCGGGAAACCGGTGGAAGCAGGACCGGTCTGAGTGGCGAGCCTTGGGGGAGGCCTATGTCCAGCAGTGGACGTCTTTCGGCTGAAATGATGATGATGATGTATTCTTTGTATTCTATAAATGTACCCTCGTGGTCTCACCAAATGGCCCCAACGGAAGACCAGCACTAGCATTTAATGCTAGCACAAGCTGAGTTGGGACCATTTCGTGACAGGCCACAACACTTTTTCTTTTGTTCTGTATAAATGTTGCTCTTTTTGTCTTTTATGTGTGTGTTGTGTAATGTCATGAATAAAAGTTTTCTTTTTCTTTCTTTCTTTAAAAAAATATCTGAACTACTTAAACGTAGACTGAAATGAAAATTTGCTCGCCCTAAAATGAAACTGTCCCATTTTGGCCACAACGAATGGTCACCCTACGGCAATTCATATCATCCATGATTCCATATTCCTTATCTGAAGACGGCACGTTACATATACGTTATCGCGGATCTGACATGTTATTATTACAAAGCATGTTTATTAAGTTCTGCGAAACTTGGATTGCTTTTAGTACGGTTTTTTTTTGGAGATAATATATGTCTTTTTATAGATGCTCTCTCTATCTCTATTAAATGACTGTATTACGTTAGGGAAACCCAATATGTGAGTGAAAATCATCACTTTGCGTAGTGTATCTATCTATATATATAAAACAAAAAACTGACTGACTGACTGATCGATCAACGCAGAGCCGAAACTACACCAGTACCACCACCAGTCTCTACGACCACCTAGAGAGCTGAAATTTGGCATGCAGGTTTCTTAAAGAACGTAGGGGAGCACTAAGAAAGGATTTCCGGAAATTCCCACGGGAACGGGGGAAAAACGGGATTTTTCATTTTAATATTTCTGCGCATACGAAGTTGCGGGGAAAAGCTAGTGTAATATATTTGTGACAGTTTCATCTACATTTTCATTGTCAAAATAATGAAACTTAATGCACTAATGCACAGCAATTGATTATAAGTGTGAAGGTCGCGGTAAACCGGTGGAAGCAAGTAGCATACAGGACCGGTCTGAGTGGCGAGCCTTGGGGGAGGCCTACGTCCAGCAGTGGACGTCTTTCGGCTGAAATGATGATGATATATAAGTGTATACACTTTGCGGGCTTAATGCCTAAAAACATTATTTACCAGCTAAGCCAGTCATGAGGCTAAATAGAAATATTGTTGTATTGTTATTGTTGCACAATGAATACCTATTACATTACATTAGAACGTTAATATTATTATATTAGGCTATTTGAGATTTAATCATGTCGTAGCATCATGTCTATCGAACAATATAGAGTATAGAGATGATATTGAACCACTTTATTGACGAATTAAGTATTTGATTTTCCTTTCCCATAACTGGAGATAATGGTATGGCGTAATGAAATGTCAGTACGAATTGAGAAACTTTTTTTTTCGTATATTTCCTTTTATTAAGGTAATAAGTCAATTAACTTAGTCTGTTTCCGTTCCAGTCTGTATTACTTTGTTCGGCATTTAGTTAGATATATTTTCTTCACGTAATTCATTAGGAGAAAATTCATCGAAAAGGACAGTCCCCGAGAAAAATAACACAGCCTGGTCACCCCACTAGCCAAGTCGTTTTTCCTCTAGATACGTTATCATTCAGCCGTCGAGCAGAAGGGAACATAAGTAATAGGACGAGCGTAATATGCTCTCAGTAAATTCAGTAAGGATGAGATTATAATCCTCTATTTAAATGGTAATTTAGGAGAATAGGGATGACGACAACTTTTTTTCCTTAGTCTATCAGGAAGATTATTTTTGAATTAAAAGTTGTCTTAGTCGGTGCTCAAAATTTCTGTCCAAGGAAGGTGGTCGTAGAAATACAGGCAAACGAGTGCCCACCTGATGGTACGAGTAAGTGGTCACTGCGGCCCATGGACACCGAAATCCTTTGATTATCCCCATTAAGAAACCATAAGATCTCGAATGCGTTGCCTACCCTGAGGCCTAAGATGGAATGCCTTTGTGCCAGAAATTTCACCGGCTGCCTTAACCCCCTACCGGAACACAACAGTGCGAGCACTGCTATTTGGCGGCAGGTTAGCGGGGAAAGACGGTGGTCCAACCCGGACGGACCTAGCACCAGGCCCCACTACTAGCAAAGTGTAAAGTCTGATGAGATTATGATATTTTGATAAACTGAAACTCACCCTTGCAACCGTTGCAAGTCGCAATAATACGATTGATCAAAGAAAAACCAACAAATATCTAAATTGAAAATTAAAAAACCTCCATAAATCAACGACATAAGTACTTACATCAGAAAAGAATCTATCCGCTGAACCGCCTCTCTTCAAATATAGCTCTTTTTTGAGTGGGGTGTGGGTTAATGGACTAAAGGTGGTGTTGCGGCGTCCAGCCTCTTTACTGACCCGACTGACTGGCAGACGAGGTACTGACATAGCCGGGGAAGACGAAACATGAGGTGACAGACAAATAGGTAAAAAATAGACGACCGACAACACCGATCTCAGACAACAATACTGATAATCTTCTTGTACAATATTCCAATAAAACGACTACACAAGGACTGACCGCGATCGTTTCATTGGTAGACCGTACAGGTGGTATACTTACGGTATTTTAGATTACAAAGCAACTAAATGCTTAGTTTCCTGCACCACAGTTTGTTTCGTACCTATTTCAAGACCGGTTTTTAGGGTTCCGAAGTCCACAAGGAACCCTTATAGTTTCGCCATGTCCGTCCGTCCGTCCGTCTGTCCGCACTATTGCTCGGAGATGCTTAGGTCTAGAGAGCTGTAATTTGGCATGAATATGCATATTAGTTACGCTGACAAAGTGGTACAATAAAATTTTGAAATATATTTTTTTATAGGGTACCTCCCCTACTCGTAAAGTGGGGATGTATTTTTTTTTCTTGCGTACCCCATGGTGCGGCATATCGTTGAATAGGTTTTAAAAAAATATTGTGGGTTTGTTAAAACCATTTTTTGATTAATTGATGCGTTTGTGAGATATTAAGCTTTAAAGTGCAATTTTTTGTTAGGGTCACGTGCCCCCCCCCCCCCCCCTGCCAGCTAAATGGTGGTATTTGGATGGCTGAAAAAAATCACGGTTGTGGCATATATAACGTAGTTGAAAGAAAAACTATCAGAGCTAAGTAGGCTATACAAACTTACGAGTAATAGTCGATCAACTTATGATGATGATTTTTCTCGAGCGGCAGGGGCGTCGGGCGGGCACGTCATACCAGTGGTATGACGTGCGCTAGCTAGATGCTAATAAGTCTTAGAAAGGTACTGTGGGCATCGTCAACTTCGGAACCCTATACTTTGCGCGTGGCCCGACACGCACTTGGCAGGTTTTTTTTGCTTTATTCTTGCATGTAAGGTGAGCTTGATACTTTTGGACACCGATACAGTAGGATAATTTTTGTCTGACCTGACACAATTACGCCACTATCCTATACTTAGGTGCTGGCAATTCTTTACCACTCACATGGCGTCCCACTTTCGTTGAGACATACATTACATGAGCGTCCTAGAACCAAAGTAAACTTGCGTCACGACACATAAGTAATGAAACACGTAGGTTGCCATTAATCTATGAGAACAGCAATTGCCTGTCAGTATAGAGACGAAGGGCCAATAAACCTGGTAGCTGAGTTAATAAAGTGTACATTATCTGGGCGTATATTGGGAAACACAGGTACGAACATCCTGTATAGATAGGGGCCTGATCAAAGCACTACACTGGCACACTGGCACTGGCCTATAAAAGCACAATTTCGAACACAATTCGAATGAAGTGTCAATGTTTGCGTGCGAGGACGTCTGTACACTTGTAAATGTGTGTGTACCACTACGCGGAACAACGATTCACTCACCATCCCCGGATGAAACAAATGACGGTAAGGGCGAGTTACGCGCCGGCTAGATTTAGGCAGGTGATTCCGTAGTCATTCTGTATGTAGTATAACTATTAAATATTCTGTGACACAGGTTACAGTTTGCACTGCAAACTTTGCAGTGCCCCTACCAATCGTATTATTGCTGAATACCAACATCGAATTCTTCTCTTCTCTTAAAATAATGGCGTCTTCTATTTTTAAGACAATTTCGCCAATGTCAAGTACCTAATTGGCCGGCAGGCCGAACAGTGTACGGTAATAATGATAAATGTACGGTATAAAAAGATAAATCAAGTAAAAATGGGGAAGCTCAACAAACGTCAACCATCTTGGACGACGGCCATTGAGCCACCAACATCGAATTCGAATGCCTTATAACATTCAAATATCTTCGAACAGCAATGCACGCTTATATTCTTCAGTCAGACAATAGAAAGTTTGTTCCTAATTCAAAATGTCTCCTCTATTTTAGTCTATGCTTTTTGAAAATCGAATATGTGACACTGACGTATTCGAATTGCCGCCATCGTGGACAGATTTTGAAGCAACTAAGCCCCACTTACATCAATCCGCTAACCTCAGGTTCGCCTCTTAACCCACGTCAAATTCATACAAATGAATCTGCGATTAACCCGAGGTTAGCGGCTTGGTGCAAGGGGGCTTAGAGAATTTATAAAAGAGTGTAAGTAGATATAGTTGTGTGTGCAGCTGTACATAATTAGGCCTCACCTTTCGGTTCGTTTCATAAAACCACACTCGTGATTTAAGGCTCTTTATTATGTAGTAGTTATATAAACTACTATTATAGCATTGCAAGCGGTGCTTTAAGAATGACCCTATCCTATAGTTAGGTAAAGCACCTTGCACCAAAGCCGCTATGCCAGGTTATACAACTAAACCAGAGTCAAGAGGCTAACCCGAAGTCCCGAAGTTAGCACATTGTGCAACATGGCGCAATATTATATTAACTTTTATTATTAACTTTTTAGCTTTTTCATGATGTTAGAATAGAAAAAACTAACCAGTATTATTGGTAAAGACCCATACTAATTTAAAAGTGAAAATAAAAAGGGTGGTTTTGTGTATAGAAACAAGAAAATAAATTTATAAATAACTTCTTTTATATTTAAAATGTAACTATTTACAACCTTACTTTCTACAAATAAAACATTTTTTCTAATACCTCCTATGAACACTAATCGCTGACCTATACAAGTTTTTAATATTTATACAATTAAAATCCATTGTTCACTTCTGATTGAAAAACTTTTTTAAATCGATTTGACCAATCACAAGCGAGCATTCATTAAAAGCAAACATTATCAGCCAATAAAACAACTGACGACAATAAGATTATAAAATTATTTACATTTCGAAAAACACCTCTCCTTTTTGTATTGCACTATTGAGATGCTCCTCATACGCTTTGGTTTTTACAACTTTTAATTTACCTAGTAATATTTATATTTTTTTAAACGTAAAAACTTATATTCAATGCCTACTTTAAAATTACAGACATTATGCTGAGTATTTTATGACAAAAATCAACGATTTTTTTCATATTTACAGAATATGGTCACCCTAATAAATACATTTTAAATTGAAAAATGGAATGGGACACAGGCAACTGAGCGTTAAAATGTCTTTCATAAAGTATACACAAATAATTTCAATTCAAACTTCCCGAAATACAACTTTTTAATTTAGGCGGGAAAGTCTATGGTTATTATTTTTCATGTCACGCGTGAACCGAAACACGCTGCCGCTAAAAATTGAGATACTGCCTAATGTTGCCATTGCCAGTGAAAAAAAAAACATAGACCTTTTCACGACATAACACAAACAATAAAATCCTTTATTGTTCACACGCTAACCCAATCAACAAAGCATTCACCATAGCCTAAAAAAACCTATTTGTCAACGTTTAAATTAAAATTGGAATACTGCGGTCGTAACGTCGCTTCAGGGTTGACAGGTGACGGTGGGGTGGGGGGGATGTAGGGGTATCTGTAGGGGGGGTAGGGGTAGGAGCCGGGGAGGAGCTGGGGGTTGTGGAAGGGGGGTAGGAGGGCCGGTGAGGGGTAGCCGTAGGGGAGACCGACAGAGGACGCGGCCGCTTGGAGAATGGACGCGGCGAACGCTGGGTCGCTGTACACGGCAGCGTAAGGCCAAGCCACGGCTATCCTTTGCCGCTTATCCTTCATTCTTCGGTTTTGGAACCATACCTGGGGAAAAAAGAGAAAAAACTTAAACATAGATCAAGATAAGCTGGTATAGCAGAACACAAGTTAGAAGGCGCGCGGCGAAGCACTTAAGCCGTTGACGCAGAGTCTGTTATTGCTTAATCCACGCGCCTTCTAAGTTGTATCGTGCTATAATTCAAGAACCGATTCAAATTTGGGGGCTAGAATGTTTCAATAGCTCGTATTCTTTATTTAAATCCGAGGATAATATGGGTCTTGGAAGCGCTGGTAAATTAATTTCTGTAAAATTAATTTAAAAGTGACGTGTAAAAGTGCCCAGACGTGGCCTATTTGCTGAATAAATATTTTCATTTTCAATACGTAATGTTCGCATCAAGTCTGGGTTGTATCAAGTAAAATTTAGTTTAACTTCCGTTAAATTTAGCGCCGGCTGTCATTCATACGGTGAAGGAAAACATCGTGAGAAAACCTGCACGCACGCGAATTAATTCAAAAGTGAAGTGCACTCGTCCCGCGTGGGTCCCCATATAGCCCAAACTCTCTCGTGATGAGAAGAGGCCTGTGCCCAGCAGTGGGACGCAAGTAGGCTGTAGTAGTAGTAATTTCATACAATGGTCATTCTCCATCTAATGAAAATCCGGCGGCAAGATTTAACGGACGTTAAATTTTTGATGCAACCCGAGCTGTGAGAAAAAGTGATGTTTATCTTTGGAAAAGTAAAATAGAAACCAGTATCAAAGAGATAGTAAAAATGTGTCTATAAGTTCGTAGCTTAGTTCGTAGAGGTGCCTACGGCGTAGCATTTCGTAGCAATAGTAATACGCACGAAATGTCATTTAGGTAGCTAGTTAGTAAATAAATAAGTTTTTACAAAAAAAACATTTTTGGGACACGCTTTAATTTCTGACTGTACTTTTCTTTGTAAATCCTTCATCTACCCTTCAAGACGAATCAAACGAACCCAAATTCGATGGGTTTATGTAGTTTTATTACTGAGTTCCTATGGCCACCGTCCAGCTCCATCATCAGATCAGCTCCACGTCATCATAATATTGCATTGTCACGCGCTTTACATATTCGTGCAAAATTTCAGCTCAATCGGAAATCGGAAAGTGGATCAAATTTAACTTGCAAGATTCCATTACATAGTTACAAATAGGTCGACCTAATAAAAGCGTGTTAATAAGAAAATACACAAGTAAGAATATTTAAACTAATTAATAAATTATGGGATGGACTTTTAACCAATTCTGTAACCCGTTTTAAAATGCAATATTGAGCCTTGGTCTGAATCAACGCTTTAAGGTTACAACCGACTGCACACGAAAGTAGAGTAATGTGTTTATGGTCATTTTGTTCTTTTCCTTTGTGATGGCAAACAAAGGAATGTGAAAGCTTCAGTTTAAATTAAAAGTTGTGGTTTTTAACACCGTTTTCTTGTTTTATTTTTCTCACATACGTAGTTAAAAAGTGTTAGGTTAATTAAATCCCTAGAAGTGAGCGTGGAATAAATTTAAACAAATAAGTAAATATGCTTCAAAGTCACAGGTAGGTAGATACTTTAAAAACATACTAATAAAATAAAATAAAATATGTATTGCATTTAATTTTCGAGTTGAACCTTTCCTGTTCAGAAACAAAACAAACGAAGAAGTGAAATCGACAACTGTTTGTTTTTCGTCGAAACCGCAATAAACCTTCAAGCTTCGTTGTTTGCTCAGCGAGAAACGTTTAAAACCTAACTAAAATCATCAACGCAGAATAATGTGCTTGTAACTTACAAAGTACGGCCCTTTCCCGCTAAAACCTTTGTCCAAAATGGCGGCCGAGCGCTAATTGGCGGGAACGCGCGGAATGTCATTTCGAAACCATAGACACGATCATCGCGCTCCATCAAGCGGATCTTCAAAGCTGTTAATTATACATTGACAATAAAATTAAAATGAAGTGCGAAAGGAATTTAATCTCGACGTGTGTCGTGAAAGAGAAACGCTTCGACGCATTTATTGAGTCTATAAAAGTCCATCACAATAAACAAACAACTAGGGAAAAAAATCTCGTTTTTTACGACGCATCATGTGGTAGCCACGGTTTAATTTAATAGTTTTTAATTGGTGTGGTCGCGCCATAAAACAGATGCTCTGCCATAGACAACCGATGAAGTCTTTTCATAGACACACTAATAGCCGGTTTATTGCTCTGGCTGGGTTCCGTTCTTTTGGCATTAATGTTCATTAGCGATGGGGCTACTGAATAATTCGGTCGGTATCTTTTATTAATGCGAGTCGACAAATTAGCGTGAATGTAAAATTCGAATGGTGCAATAAAAACACGTGTTTTTATTCAGGACCGGTGCTTTTAAAAAAAAAAAAAAGTGATAATTGAGATTATGACTGGCCAGATCCAGATTCGGATGCCTCGCGCATATTTACGAAGAAAACTTAGCGCTCGCGTTTGAATGTGGAACGCTGGCTTTGTTCGCAATTCACACGTCCGTTACGTGATTTCTGCGAATTATCGACCGGCCATAAAACGTTCGTGATGGAAATTATTGTGGATCTAATTGAGGCATCATACATCGCCATAACAGCTTCCGTGAGACAATGCAAACTTGTGAATGCCGCTGTGATTTAACAAGGACCACGTAATTTGTATTGTAATGATTTTTTTTCAGCGACACAAGTTTGTGAGCTTGGTCATTTGCGGCGCATATGACAGGAGCGTGGTACAGTCGTGATTTGGGTGCGTTACGAAAACTTCGTCACTGAAATAGTGATTGACGTCTCGAAAGGCCGTTTTCATTTGGGTCACATGTGGGCGACGACGAGGTCTACGTAACTGTTTGACATTCATTTAAGCATTGCTGAAGACCTGAAGTGAAGCCTTAATTGCAATGTAAATTAACTTTGCGAAAATATGTTATTTTCTGATATGTATATTCATGGTAGTTGTACTCCTGCTATTAAAATGAAAGCTAGTATAAATTGTTATAACCGCCGCAAAATAAAGTGGCGAAAAGCGCTATACATAGGTACTACAATATATATGTACCATAGAAGTACTTCTATGGTACATATATTGTTTTGCGGTGGATATAAAGTAAGCAAGTACTCTATTGAGGTCGATAGCATTAGTAGTAGTAGTAGCATTTCAAAAGACTTGTGAAATGTTAAACCCGACAGTCAAAGCTGTCATTACTTAGAAATAGGTACGTTGGAATTTCAAAACCGGCCTGTATAGATATCCACAGACAACAGGTGGCCTAGGTAGGACGTTTTAGTAAACCTTGAAAGAGAGCTAAAAAGGGTCATAGACGAGACTCTCTGCTGAAACTTTCAAGTTTCAGCAGAGAGTTGGTCTTAGTTGTAACAGCTCTAAGTTGCCCGTCTATGGCGTCACATCGATGATGATTATTAAAGATTTAATGATTTCTTATCCAAATTAGTCACTCAACACTTCTACAAGTCAGATATGAATTTAGACAGCGCTCCCTAAGCCCGGTGCTTACTCTCAAAAAAACTCAAACGGAAAGCCTTTTTCTGTAGACAAAATACCAACCTTGATAGTAGATTCTGGCAGGTTGAGCTGTGCCGCGAGCTCGCAGCGCCGCGGGCGAGACACGTAGTTTTCCTTGAAGAATTCTTTCTCCAACCGCGCTAGCTGTTCCCGAGTGAACGCGGTGCGGTACCGTCTGTGAAGAAAGAAGATATTAATAGTGAAATTTATCATTATTTTTGTAAAATGTGAAATGGCAATAAAATCTATTTTATTTTATTTTAATTTTAAATGTAAAGTTCTATATTGTATGGGAAAAAGGGTAACATACGCTAAAACTCATGAGGAGAGATCATAGAGAATAGAGAGACATGTAGAATCGAAAAGGCTACCAATAAAAAAGTACCTATTTATGGTCAAGGAAATGTGTACCTACAAGACTATATTAATACATATTTAAATAGACTGGACTCTACTGAAATCTTCAAATATATAAATGAAATATGTAATCAATAACATTCGTACCAAAAAAGATATTTACCTTATGTTCGGGTCAGATGGCGCTGAATTAGAGTTGCTCATCTGCTCCGACTGTGGACTGAGCGACTCTGTGGACAAAGAGCGTTCCAAATTCAAACATATTCTAAAATTAGTTCCACTAAATTAGAGGACCAATTATTACTTATCTACGTTTAAAAAGCAAGCGCTTTCCTCAAAGGGTTGTACAAGTACGCACTCCAAACACCATATTATCTTAATTACAACCTAGGCTACTCGTGTTTCCGAACTCAAAGCGAGCCGCGATACATTAAAAACAACTAATTAGTCTATGGAATTGAGTTATCAAAAAAAATATAGAAGGCGGAGAGCTTCGAAACCGGTAGCGGAGGTGCTAATTGTGCGCGCCCAGCGTTTCAAAAGGAATACATTAACACAAAGCAAACACAAATAAGCTATTGTCTAATTAAATATTTTCCCATGTATATTTTCTCCCTCCATTATAGCCCTGGCCACAAAGAACCCGCGGCGTTCACTCGATCGCCGCTCAATTAAGAAAAAGTGCCACCGAAACGCCGACTTTACAGATCTGATTAGTCGTTGAAGTGGTTCTAAATTTAAACGCGGCGCGCTATTGACACTGGCCGTTAAAACGCTTTCAACTCCATTGTCTATGGTAAATGGTGAATTAAGACGGTTCTAAATTTGAAACTTGTTCGTGTGATGATGATGTCGGTTTCGACTTTAACTGAAAAATTTTGTAACATTATTGCCAACGTTAATATTATGATTCGGCATATGCAAAATTTGCTACCATATTAAGACATCGTTATTGAGAATTTATCACCACTTTGAATGTTTTAAACAGATGATGTTTTTTTTTTCAGCTTAGCTGCCGGCGTCTCAGCCACTTGAGTCGTTCCCATGCTGGGTGGCGACAGACCACTTCGATCAATTTGCAACAGTCTAGCCATGCTTCCTTCCATTCAATAGGTTTGTTGTCAAACAAACTTTTTTTCGATAACCTTTTCGGTGTCTATGGTCACCAGCTGCGCTATTATGGCGTGTGTCTGGCAATTTTGAAAAAAAAAAGAAACAAGGAAACATATTATAACTTGATTTTAAAAAGCTTCCGTTTGCTGTTTCCGTCGGGCGTTCCGTTTTTGAAAGGAAGTCTAGTTCGTTTTTTTAACAGTAATAGAGTAACGTATTTTTTAAATACTGCGAATAATATTTAGCGTTTCCCATTAATAGGACAATCAACGATAATTTTGTAAAAAAAATACTTTTACTTGTTTTTGTAGAAGTTGTTTTTAAAAAGCTATCTTTGTCTGTGGTCCTGAAATAACTGTACTTTGTATGCATCATTTCTACGAACCTTATTTGGCCAGAGTGGAGTGTGAATGAAGCAACGTCGGTACCTAATGACGTCGTGTCATTTACGACGAATAATTTCGAAACATACTCTTTGTTTCACCACCCGCTAATTGGCCACGACAACAGAACTGTAGTCTGTGGTACGAGCGATAAAAAGCAAATTCAAATGTCAGTTTTTCACTAAGCCGTAGTTTTTAATGATTAAATTTGTTTCATTTTAGTTGCATTTTAGTTGCTTGTTGGTTTGAAAGGTTACGTCACCCAAAAATCTAGTCTATAATACTGCTTTAATTGATTAAAATTATACTTACCTATAACTTATCTTAGCATGTAGGTACGTTATCTACAAATAAGGGTTTAACTCAAACATAAAGTGGGTTATCAAATTATTTACCGAATATTTAAAAAAGGAGATATCTTTTTCTTTAAATACTACTTTCTTTAAATACTACGTACAATAGGTACGTCAAAACAAAACAAGTAAAGTTCACAGAAACAAACGAGCATATTATTGAGACGTTACGAAACCGGCCATTTCACACGTCGCCCGAAATCATTCGCCTAATAACACGCCGCGATTGTCTATGGTTCTAAATTAACGCCTCCTACACACGAGGCGATATTTGATTATGCAATTTAACTTTTTTTTCAGTTTTAAAATAGATTCCCCGTTAGAATTCTACCTACTTATGTTATATTTTTATTATTAAGGTAAATACCTACTTAACTGCCCGCGACCTCGTCTGCTTTTGATTTATAATAAATGGTTTGAATTCCGGGATAAAAACGTTCTGTTATCGCCAAAAGTGAGGCTGTTTATTGGTGAAAGATACGCATTCTTTCAATTTTCATTTTTTTTTGCTCTTACAAACAAAGACGTCTTTCTTCTATAATTTTTTATATTTTCAATTTCGTAATTGAAATGTTTAGCTCACACAAGTCATTCCATGTAGGTAACTAATGCCCCATCGTCATCTCTCAATCTCAAACAACCTTAAAAACATGCTAATTACTTTCAAACTGTCGAAACGCGTAAAGAATTTGTCATAAACATCTAAAATGGTAATCAAAAACTAACAGTAAAGCTAATTGGTTGTGTAAGGCAATAAATGCCGATGAAAAACGCCCCGGCCAATTAAGCACTAAGCTCTTAATTAATAATAGTAGCCGAGTTCAATTTGCGGCAAATGGCCCTCGTAACCGATCGCTGCCTACCTACCATACATTCATCGGCATTATCGGAATAGCCCTCGCCCCGGCACGCGCCGGTAATTGTATCGTGTGTTGTCCCCTTAATACGTTTATTGTCTATGGCCGTGTAACTGGCCAGATCGTTACGCTGATTCGAATTTAGAACGATGTATTTGGCGCATTATCTGATTTGGTTGGTATCCGATTTTATGGCTTTTAAGACGATGTGTGAGCTAACAGTGGCTTGGGAATTTTCCATTTACTTATAGCATGTTTTTAAAAGAATATTTTTTATTAATCTAATTACACAGTTGTTCTAGTCGAAATAAAAAAATCATAATCACAACAAGTACCTTTACCCTTTTTCCCTTCGCGTGTCTAAGAAGTAATTTAAATACGAATCAAAATGAAAAAATAGAGAATAGTGATTTAAAAAGACTAAGTGGATTCGATTCCCAAAGGAGCATAAACAATTTACAGCAATTGCGAACAATTATCCGGCGCGGACCCGATTGCCCCGTGTCATCCCCTGGCACGCTCCCCTATACAATTTTCATAATAAAATTCGTATCTACTAGTCGGCAACGATCTAATGAAGATAAATATCACAGTAGGGAGCTCCGCGCAATAAAAACAAAATCAGTTTAAGCACAATTGACAAGACGTATTACATTCTCGACCCCTGCGACCGTACAACTTTATATTTACCGGTGGCGAAATCTGGAGTTAACGGTCCCCCATACTAATTACACCTTTAACAATAGACACTAGCGACACTCGATTAAGTTTGCAAGCTGTCGAACGTGTGAGCAATTAAAACAGGCCACTTGTCAATTTGCGGCGGGAATCCACCCGCGCGTTTATTTTTTCTACCATAGACAATGACCCACGCGTTGGTAAATTGTTGATCTAATTTGGCAGCTGTGGTCGCATTTAGGATTTTATTTGAAGTTAATTGGACCGTTTAGAAATGGTGACTGCTTTTATTATTGTAACTATAGCGTATGGTTTCGATTCCTGGATGTATCTAACGGAATTTTATTTTATCTTTTAGACTGAAACGAATTTTTGGCAATCATTGAAAATATAACAATAATTTTATATGCCAAAAGCGTACCACAGATTAATTACATATCTATTCGTTTCAATTTATTTCCAACGATGTCATCGGAAAATAAAAAGGCGGCATTCCGAAAGACCATAGAGCTGTTTAAAACGTTTTATTTTTTTCAATCGATAACCAAAACCTAACGGTTCACTTGCAATAAAACCGTAATAAAAATATTAAACTCGATATTATTGTGAAGAACGGTACCGAAGATTTTAAATATTATTACTCTAACAAAAGCGTCGGCTTTCTCAAAGCAGTTGTAAAAAGGTCATAATTACTTAACATTTTGGCAAAGATAACATTACACTCCAGTTTTCAATTGTAACGTCTTGTTTGTGTGGCATAAAGTTCAAATTCGCTTTCTAGGGGGAGGTTGTAACGGCACCGAACCGGCTGACTACCTGGTTGGTATCTTGAGGTGTTTATTGCAGTTTGTTCATGTTATCTTTTTCTAAAAATGGACCTAAGATGCCTAATAAACGGTACTTTTAAGAGGAATACTAAAATAAAACATATTCTCAACTTGCCGTTGCGTTTGGGTAAGATAATACATACCTATAATAAATTGATTACGAATAGGTAGTAATAGCTGTTCAATTTGGTAAAAAAATTCAAATGGTAAAAAAAAAACAACTATTTGCAAGTTTCGAGATAGAGTGGAACATATATAAATTAGATAAATAAAAGAAATCATGAACTTATATCTACCTAACCAACATATTATTTACCACTGAGCTCAGAAACTTGCACGCATCTGCGAAGTAATTCAAAGATGTGTGTGAAGTCCCCAATCTGCACTGGGCCTGCGTGGTGACTGTAGCCCAAACCCTCTCGTGATGAGAAGAGGCCTGTGCCCAGCAGTGGAACGCAATAGGCTGTAGTACTAAATAATACTAAATTACCAATTAATTGAAAGATCCTTATTGCAACAACTTATCGGAACTGAACTACTTATAAATAATAACAGCCTTTCATAGTCAGGAGCTATTATATCAACATTACAAAACCAGACGCTTCAAAAGCCCTATTATATCCAATCAAAGTACAGATTAGGTTTATTCAAACGCTTCTTGAATATGAACAAGGCTTGAATATCAATATCTTCTGTCACTATCACTCCAATGTGTTGATATGAAAGTGAGGGCGAAATGTAAGATCTTTTGGGGTTATGTATGTCCTTGGCTTTCCGTCGTTTTTTTTGTATGTCGGTATGTAAATTTTCGAATAGGGTGCAGTTAGAATTAGATATAAGGAATTGATATATTTGAAGAACATACCTATGTTAAATAATGATTGTTCTCTACCATATGGTAGAGATCATATAATATCATGACATTTACTATTGAAATTAAAACAAAAAAGATATCCTGAACTTTAATCAGAAATAAAAACGAAAAATGTAAAGATCAAGACAATCTCGAAATGCCTCGCTAAAAATCTTGTGGAATTTTGTCATCTTAAGAGACACTGCATATTTATTTAAATCGAAACCTGAGCCAAAAAACCTTCCAGCACTATATAAAGACGCATTGCAATGCTTTATCTTATTATTATTTGTGTTAAATTACTTAAAGTACGGTTTTCCTATAAATGTTTATAAACACATACACAAATAAGTACATTTTAAATTAACATCTCCACATAAACTTTAACACACCTATTAAGTTTGTCAACACATATCAGATTATGCGTTCTTATTTAGTAGAGTCACCTGCACCTCTCATGTTTATGCGCTTCAATATCAAACAATTCGTTCAAAAACCTACCTTTGCTTTTCGGGGAAGATGGCGGCGTGACGTCATAATGTTTCGTCATGAAATCAACCGACAACGACAGCTTGTGATCCACCGAATAACTCCTGTACGCTTCCATTTTCAAAAAACACACTTTTCAAAGTCAAAATACTGGCAGGTTACAATTACAAATGTTACTGGCCGGCGAACCCGCTAAACGTCAAAAAATGAGATTGTCTATGGTAGCTAAGCGTTCAACCGACTGTAGCAAGTGGGTGTACTAAAAATCTATAACGCTCTGGCCAATAACGTGGCCAGTTATCCCCTCCGATTAGGGCGGGGCGTGATTGTCTGTCTCATTCCCTCTTTAAGCTCAGGGGGGGACACACAGGGATTAGGACAACGGAGCTTTTAATGCCTTTAAGTAAGTCGGTGTTCATTAGGAATCAAATTGCCTTTGAATTAAACATTCTTTGTATACCTAAATGGCTTTGTTTTTTACTTCAATTTATTTGTCGACTAAGTAAACGCGTCTTGATATGTATATCTAGTATCAGTGAACTGAAGTATATGTAATGTAGGTACGTTTTTAATAAACACAGGTTCGATATCTATGATTAAAAAAAGATTTTTTGGTTAACATAACATTACTATCTACTTAGTTTTGAAAATAATCTTCTCCCTTGAATATCCCTACAAATTAGGAATTTTGTATGGAAAACCATAGCTTTCATAAAGCAAGTATACCTATACATATAATTTAAATCCATTTTACATAAAGTTCAATGCTCCCGTTTCACCTGTGCTTTAATTAAGCATTTAATCATTTTCAGTTCGTTTCTGTATTTATGTTTATAGCTTAACTCGTAAATTATATATTATGGTTTGTTACATGAAAATAACTCTTTAGGGTACCTTTCGTATTCATGAATTAAGGGACGGGTCATGTACATTATATTGATATGAAGTTAAAAGTTATTTATCTGGCTATGAAAGCTGCAGTTTATTGTTTGCAGTTTACATGAAAGATCATAATATTTATTGTAAACTGTTAAAGTGAAAATTCATTTTAATGAGCGAAAGTTTTTTATGTAGGTAGGTAAGCTACTTAGGTACATGAACATAAGTACAATAAATAAATAAATAGTATTAAAAAAATCAGCTATTGTATCTATTAATTACCTATTGAACTCTGGAGTTAAAATGTTTTTAAAATTATTGAAGTGAACAAATAAAAAGTGCGAAACATGAAAGTTTCTTAAATATTAAAATTGATGATGAAGAGTTAAGAACTGTAAACACTGTGGTTTACTTTTGTACAACGCCTTTGGACGTTAAATCAAATGTCACTTGGAAAATGATTAGTATTTTTTTAGAACACAAAAATATAAATTAGTTCAAATTCCAGGTAGGTACTAAACTAAACTCACCAAAAAAATACCCCAATTGCAAACTACAACTCCATCGGTTCGCGGAACACCGCATTCACCGAAAATGTGGAAGCAGTAAAACCAAATACAAACCGAACAACGAACGAAAACCCATAATAAAAGAGAAATTTCAAACATTTACGACGCGGCCACAGCTTACTCCATAATTGAGCAAAACAAAAGTTGTGGACCAACAACGCACAAAAGAATTAAACCCATTGTCTATGGTGTCCTTTCTTTTTAAAGTTTTGGCGGCAAAGTTGACAGACGTCACGCTGGCAAGATGGCGGACAATGGGTCAATACGGGAGCGGGAAAAAATGTGCTACCGTGTTGATAATTTGTTTGAATTAAAGGTGTCCCCGTAAATGGGTTTATTGCTGAGGTTTTGATTTACAACAGAAGCAATTTTCAGAGTAAAATTTAAGAGTTATTTATCAGTTAACGAACTGGTTAACTACTTTGTTTTGATTTTTGAAAATTCTACCCCTAAGGAGGGAAAAAGTGGGATGAAAATTTGTATGTTCAAACCGATTCCCACGCGGAGTAATTCGCAGTGAGAAGTTAAAAAAGTAGTAGTTTCAAATAGGTATACATAATTCGTTACAACATTCTAGACAGCAATATTTACCAAATGTTACCTGTCTGTCTGTAAGTATGTACTCTTCACTAACTTAATACTAGTCGAATATCAGTCAGACATACCTACCTATCTAAAAATAACTTCAAAAATTCTAGACTAAACAAGAAAAAATATCGAAAAAGCGATGAAAAATCAATTCATTAAAGACATTTTATTTCATCAAAACCATATCAAACCCTCTTTTCAAAGATCAATACTACAAAATTAACATTTTGCCATCGTACGGTTGTAAGACTTTTTATCGCCTCATAGGCATTCA
This sequence comes from Aethes cnicana, assembly GCA_963971205.1. Taxonomy (NCBI): domain Eukaryota; kingdom Metazoa; phylum Arthropoda; class Insecta; order Lepidoptera; family Tortricidae; genus Aethes; species Aethes cnicana. The sequence continues at coordinate 5,152,790 of OZ020300.1, read as the reverse complement.
ATTGGGCATAATTTGTTCCCCAAGTGGGACCCTATTTTTTGCACCAGTGTTTTGTAAACACTGAACCCAATTGACTTCATAAACAGATTAGGGATAAGCCTTGCTAGTCAAAAGGGGGTGATCATGATTAGGTACGTTGTTTTGTTTACCCATTGTGTTTATGATCCGTTTGTAATTGTTTTTTTTTAATTCCGACTTACATGACTTCGTCCAGTTTTTAGATAATCTCGATGGATGTTTGAAAAAATGTTTTGAGTGATTGAATTGTGATTAGTTTTAACTAGCTTCTGCCCGCGACTTCGTCGGCAATCGGCATGGAATTCGGTTAGGTATGGCGTTCCCGCGGGAACTAACCGATCGTATTAAAAAACGCAATGCCTCTTCGGGTCAGCTAAGAACCTAGACCTACGCGTTGAATTTATTTTCTCGCGCGGAAGTTTTTATTTTTTCAATAACTCCTAAGATATTATTTTTTAATACAGGTGCTCAAAAAGTAAACATTTCGATATCTGTTTACCGTGCCAAAAGTTTGTCATTTCCGAACGAGCGCTTTTTGTTTTTGACAGCTAGTGAGCGTGCCTAAAGTTGTTTTTTACGAACTAGTGCGTAAAGTTTTTTGAGCTTCATCCTGTTCGTTTATTTCTTTTATACTACACCTACTCGGAAAGTCAATTCAAACTAACCCATTAATTGGGGAGAAAGTTGCTCATTAATCCTCCTTCAAAATCTGGTTAATAATGTTGTATGCAAATCCATTATTACACACTTTACCCATGTAGTAATATTGTATGAAAATCCATTATTCCACAGTTATGTTTTTTTTTAATTCCAAAACGAGCCATGGATGCGTGTAAATTAATACTTTTTTTTATTTGACACTGCCGACTTTACACAAGCTATATAGACGTTCTAAACGAATGTACCTACATCAAAAAAGTTTTTCGGAAAAAAACTCGAAAATGCGATAACGTTATCGTTAAATGGTTTGAAGAAACATATGCATTGATTAATTATACTAAATATGATTTTATATTTCGGGTTGCACGCAAGAAATTTTGTAATGATCTGTCTCGTCACTGGCTGTAAAGACGCGGCGCGCCCAAATTAAAAAAAAAAAGGTTGGCGCGGTTTTCACTTTAAAAAAAAAGAATATCGCGCGCCTTTCGTTTCATTGTAATAACTTTGAATTTGCTTTTGTGTTTGAAATGTCTTCAACAAATGAGGAAAGTAGCGATGGTAGTATTATTGGAACGCCACCTGAAATATTAATTCATGCTCAACAAGCAATTAACAATCTTCTACCGGAAAAATCAAAAAATAAATACATGAAGCTGTATGAAGAATTTATGCAGTGGAAGACTGAAAAGCAAGCTTCTTCTTTGTCGGAAAATGTTCTTCTAGCCTATTTTAGTGAAAAGTCTTCAAAATAAAAGCCTAGCAGCCTGTGGGCTATATATTCAATGCTGAGAAGTACATTGTTATCCAGAGATAATATTGATATAAAGTAATACTCAAAATTAGCAGCATTTCTGAAAAAGAAGTCTAGCGGGTTTCGCAGTAAGAAATCCAAAGTGCTAACGGCAGATGAAATCAATTCTTTTTTGCAAACGCTCCAGATGATACTTATTTAGGTATCCTATATATAGGTATATCTAAATTTTTGTACGAGATTTTGTTGTATTTTTTTTCCTCGTAAGAGTAGTATAAAGTATTATATATCCCTCGAGGGTAAGTATTGATTACTCAACTCGTGTTGTTTAAGGCCCTCCGCTTCGCGTCGGGCCTCAAATGGCCACTCGTTGAGTAATCAATGCCTTACTCCTCTTGGTGAATAAATAACTATTTTTTTGGCAAATGTATTAATGCACGCCGCAATGTAAAGACTCAAAGATAAAAAGGAGACTGGCTGACAGTTAATTAATTTGTCTCTGGTGATAAGTAGGTCCCTTACACTTACTGTTATGATTAAGTAATTATAACAAATAAATAAATTAAGCTCTGCTCAAACAATTAGTAAAGTGATCTTTTCATGGACTTTATTAAATACTAACAGATGCCCGCGTAGAATTGGCGTATCCGATGATACTATAGTACCTACTTACATACAATACAATACAATATACTTTTATACATAGAGATTGTTATAGTTATAGAAGTATTGAAAAACTGGTTTGACCCTTGAAAAACCCGTTCCCGTGGAAATATCGAGATAAAAAGTATCCTATGTTATTCCCGGGGTCTCAAACTATCTCCATACCAAATTTCATTCAAATCGGTCCAGTCGTTACGACGTGAAGGAAGGACGAACAGACAAAAAACAAACTCACTTTCACATTTATAATATTGGATAGTATGGATTACGACTTTATATGATAGAGTTAATTTCAAACAAATACTTAGAAGAAAAAAATATGAAAAACTTAATTAATTACCTATATAGTTAATTCGAAATAAATAAGTACCAACACTACAATTGCCGTGGAAGCCGTGGTGGCCTAGTGGTTCGATCTACCGCCTCTCATGAAGAAGGTCGGGGGTTCGATTCCGGCTCGCACCTCTAAGTTTACTTATGTGCGAAATTCAATTTGAATTTACCACTGTGCTTTTCGGTGTAGGAAATCATCGTGAGGAAACCTGTGTAGTAGTAGAAGTAGTATTACTACAATTACGGATGCATGTGGTGTCTGTAGTCACACACACCTAACTCTATAACTTTCAACATTATTGAAGCCCCGAGCAACATTTTTTGGTTACGGTAAATTCACACCAATTTCTACATTTTTTTCCCAGCAATTTAGTTGACTAATAAACCCGAAGCGGTGAGAACAAAGTTATCGGCTTGTCGGTCCGTCCGTTGCAAACAAACAGTTATTATAGTCATTTAGATTTTACCGCTACGTTATAGGTGACAAAGGGTGGGGTTGTTTTAAAAATGCCGACTGCTCATTGCTTATGGTTTTACGTTATTAGTTTTGTGAAATATCATCAAGACACCTTATAAATTATCGGCCAAAACCTTCCCAATCTCAGATTGAATTATCTATTTAAGGAATATTAATTGAAACATAGAAAAGTTAGAAATGATTATTACTATACTAAACAAGAATTGAAACTACTTAAAAATAACTAAAATACTTATAAATACAATCAATGAAAATTAAACAAAATCTAAAAACGGGCCATATATGTACATATTATATTAAGGAATATTGTTTTTTTCAATCAGTAAACATTTTAATCGACGAAAATTTTAATAATCAACATACCATGAAACAATATTTGTCACATTTTTGTGAGATTTGTTAGGTTTTTTATAGGTTGGATTATGTCCTTTTTGTGTTGAAACCAAAAATAATCTGTCTTTACAGATAGAGGGAAAAAACCCTGAATGTTTTTTGCAAATAAGACAAATACTTACCTAATTTAAAATGTAAGACAATGCACTTAAAAATAATTAAACAGTAGGTATCCGTCGGCAAGTAGGCAAGTACCTACAAAGAGTCGTCGCCGTCGGCCTACATATTTTGGTATTATACCTGTGTATGGCATACCATAATATGGCATTTATCTCTAAGATCTTAGATTTAGGTTTAAGTTTAAGTTAGGGACTATACATCCCTTCAATGTAATTTTAGTACGTACCTATATGTATATTTTATACATGTAATGTAAATGTAAATTTTGTAACTATGTGGAAATTTTGAAAAAGCCTTCTGCTTGAGTTTGTTGCGGCGCTTCTTCTCAAGCAATGGGTCTAGGAAGCGCTGGTAAATTCTTTTTCTGACGTGTAAAAGTGCCCCTATGTGGCCAATTTGCTGAATAAATGATTGAATTTGAATTCAAATTGTAACTAATCTAACTATGTAAATGCAAATTGTAATAATTATTTCACAACTACAAATCGATTCTTTTTTTTTCAATCTATTTTCTTAAAAAAATACCTATAACACTCGATTAACTCAGCTATCAAACAAAGAAAAAAACTCCGTACATCCAAGATACCCAGCCACACACATATACACGTCAGAATTATATACACCTCTTTTTAACCGACTGCGCCAGGAGGGTTAGGTTTTTCGTGTGTAATTGCATTTCTTTGGCACGCTAAGCCTTGTATCCTAAACGGCTTGATGGATTTGAGCTTGTGATGTGTAGTTAGATAGTCCCCAATCCGCACTGGGCCCGCGTGGGGACTATAGCCCAAACTCTCTCGTGATGGAGAGGAGGCCTGTGCCCAGCAGTAGGACGCAAATAGGCTGTAGTGTAGTGTAGTTAGATCTTGATTGTGACAGTGACAATGGGTATGATTATTGATTATCAAAAGTTTGTATGCAGTCCGTTTTTTTATTGTTGACAATAATGAATCCTTACTAATATTATAATGTGAAAGTGTCATTGTTAGTCCTTCCTTCACGTCGAAACGACTGGACCGATTTGGCTGAAATTTGGTATGGAGATAAGTAGTTTGAGATCCTGAGAATAACATAGAATACTTTTTATCCCGATATTTCCACGGGAACGGGTTATCCACGGGTTTAAGGAAAAAAGTTTTCGATACTTCTCTAACTATAACCATCTATAATATAGATTTTATAATTATGAATATCATTGGGTACGCAAATTTTAAGTCTACGCGGGACGAAGTCGCGGGCAAGTAGGTACTTACAAATAATAACCTAATCTAATAATAATAATAACCTAATCTAATTTAATCTTATTCTTTCATCTTAGATAAAGTGTCTAAGCTGGTGTATAAAAAACGATTGAAGCAAGCACTGCTAGACAGACTTGACTACATAATGAGTCAAAATTGATAGCGAATTTAAGAAAAATCGGTTCAATAGTAGTATTTTCTTTTTTTTTAATGAGGGAAGGTGTTTGTGTCTACTAGTTAGCTAGTACTTAGTAAGTAGGTAGCACTTTATTGTACAAAGATAAAAGACACAAATAAATATTATTATCTACATCGTTAGTAATATTAATAGCGGAGACGACAACTTTTTTTTTCCTTAGTCTATCAGGAAGATTATTGAAAAGTATTGGACACGTATTTTTTTCTTTTTTCACGTAATCAAACTTATACGGAGATATATTGAGTTGAAATGTCGCGTGACGTCACGGTTAGGTACGATTTATACCTAACGGTGACGTAGTTAGCTCCCACTCTCCAACTTTAATGCGTTTTAACTTAGTCATTCTTTGTTAATTTGATAAAACAAAAAATACGTGTGTAATATTTTTTTATTACCTGACTGACGGACTAATTAGAATTTCGATTTCTTCACCCTGTCGTCATCCCTATTAAATGCATTATACATATATGTATATATATGTGATAAATTTTATTATATACTTAGTATATGTTAAAGAGTAGTATTAAGGTAATATTAAATTGCGTTGAAGCTTTTTTGCCAACAAACTGCTCAGCAGTTTGGCAGATGTTATTTGTAAGACGCATGTCACTTTTATGAAATAAATGAATTAAAAAAAAACACTTACCATGAGGCCTTTCATCCACTCCGTCGCTGTCAACCTCACTCCTCACGCTCCCAGGGCTCGCTCGCTTCAGCTCGTCCCCCTGTCCCTCAGGATACCCCAGCACTCGCTTCTCATAAGACATGAAGAACGGGAAATTCGGCACCCGGTTCTGTTGGAAGTAATACCCCATCTTAGCATCCCTGATCTTGGCTTCTTCGTCCTCGGAATTCACGTAATCCTGCGATATGGAGTTCTCAATGTCGATGTCAGGCGATCTCCTCTCGTTGAGGCCGACGATTGATTCTATAGAGAAGTTTTTGGGCGGTATTTTGGTGGGCATCTTGCTGATTTCCGATTCCATGGTCACAGAGTCACTGCACAACGGTTTGATCTCGACTGAGCTCGTTTTGCGTGCCCCTGAGTATAGCCACGCCTTTTGACTAGGGGGAGGCGACGGGAGCTTAACACAAGCCGCTTTCAACCGTGTTTGAAAGATATAGGTTCTATTTTTCAATATGGATCGTTTAAGGCTGCGATAGCTGTAGTTTCAGTGTTTAATTTTTGGACGTTAAGTAAAAGGATGTAAGTCCATTTTCCCCATTTTTGGTCGCATGGTTTAAAGTCGTTTCGCCCAATAATGACGCGTTCAATACGCTGCGGCCAGCCGTTTAAGTATGAACTAAGTATTTTATTGCAGAACACTTTACTACCGCCATTTGTGATAAGTTCGCAGTCAGGTATTCTGATAGGTAATCCAGTAACTTTGTACATCAGCGTGTGCGTCAAATCCGGTAGTTCTGATTTTATGCAGGCTTGTTTATGAATCCAAGTTTGTGACCACGAGCGCAGAACGCAACTTTGTCAAAAACAAAATAAAAATCGGGAAAATTTGTGCTCCTTTTCAGATTTTGGCGATTTTTACCCTAAAGGAGTAGTTATCAAAAAGTAGTCCTTTAGGGTTAAAATTAGCAATGGAAGGACTCGACTGTGATGGGGTTAAGATTAACGGACGTCTGATTAACAATCTTAGATATGCCGACGACACAGTCCTTATAGCGTCTACAGAAGTTGAGTTACAGCGGATTGTTGACAGAGTCAATGAGTGCAGTTTGAGGGCCGCCGGTCTGAATATGAATGTCTCAAAGACAAAATTCATGATTATTTCCAAGCACGAGGCGGCTGTAATATCTGTGGCTGGTAGGTACGCAGTTAGAACGTGTGCGAAAATATAAATACCTTGGCACATGGGTGAATGAAACCTGGGACAACGATCTTGAAATAAAAACCCGCATTGAAATCGCGCGTGCTGCATCCAATGGCATGAAGAAAATCCTTTGCAGTCGCAATCTGAAGATGTCGTTGCGCACCCGCCTACTGGAATGCTACATAAGGCCCATACTTCTATACGGATGTGAGGCCTGGACTATCAAAGAGCAATTCCGGAAACGTATAGAAGCATTCGAGATGTGGGCCTATAGGCGCATGTTATCTATTAGCTGGACGCACCGAGTTACGAACGTGGAAGTCCTTCGACGAGCTGGCCGAAAGCGACTACTTATGCAGACCATCAAAAGACGGAAAGTTGCCTATCTGGGTCATATACTTAGGCACTCCAGATATGTGATCCTGCAGCTTATAATGATGGGCAAAGTTGCCGGCAAAAGATCAGTCGGCCGTAGAAAGAAGTCGTGGTTGCGCAACATACGCGAGTGGACTGGGATCACGAGTGCCGCAGAACTTTTCACTCTCGCCAAAGATCGGGCGAAGTATGCAGAGCTGACTGCCAACCTCCACTAGTTGGAGAGGCACCAGAAGAGAGAGAGAGGGTTAAAATTGCCAAATTCAGAAACGCAGCCGAAATTTTCTCGTTTTTTTTTAATTTTTTTACAAAGTTGCGTTCGGCGCTCAAGTTTACGAACTTGGATTAAGTATACACTGGTATAATTATTACTATTATAATTGAATTATATACATTAGGCCAATATCGGATTTGAGGCACACTACTCCACACTTTCAAACGACAAGGTTACTGAATTGTGTAGCGCCGGGGGTGAATTATACTAAATTATACGGATAAGTGAAAAAGTTGAATCTTATTGTTAACATACAAAATTAAATGTTTTATTCGCGAAAAGGTAACTGTCATTTAATGCAATATTTTCATGACGTTTAAGGGCTTTTTTACTTAATCTTGTACCCCAATTAATGTAAATGTTAGAAAAAAATTAAGACCGGGTCAGTTTTGTGACCACCATTAAGCATTAAGTTTAATGGAATTATACATTTTCATATGATTTATAAATTTCTTAATGAATAATCTTTAAAAAACATCGAGAAAATAGTTTGCTTTCATATGAATTTCGTTCTTAATTGTGGTCACAAAACTGACGCGGTCTTAATTTTTTTCTGACATTTTCACTAATTGGGGTACAAGATTAAGTAAAAAAGCCCTTAAAATGCATGCCCTATTTTGGCTAAAATCACCATTATATCTGATATACTTTAAACGCGCTAGATCTTATACTTTAAACGCACTGAACTTATTTATTTCTCTGTTTATTTATTTATGTATCCAAGCGATCTCAGAAACGGCTCTAACGATTTAGACGAAATTTTACGGAGGCGACAAATTTATCTACCTACCTAGATATGTCTCATTTCATTTCATTTTATTTCAGAAAACATGAAAAGCTTACAGTTGTTCACCAAAGCACTTGTATGCTTAGTCTTTACAATACACAAACAATAATAAATAGTAAAAACACTCCAGACACTCAATTAGGTAATTAACATAATAGGGACGACGACAACTTTTTTTCCTTAGTCTATCAGGAAGATTATTGAAAAGTATTGGACACGTATTTTTTCTTTTTTCACGTAATCAAACTTATACGGAGATATATTGAGTTGAAATGTCGCGTGACGTCACGGTTAGGTACGATTTATACCTAACGGTGACGTAGTTAGCCCCCACTCTCCAACTTTAATGCGTTTTAAGTTAGTCATTCTTTGTTAATCTGATAAAACAAAAAATACCTACGTGTCTAATATTTTTTTATTACCTGACTGACGGACTAATTAGAATTTCGATTTCTTCACCCTGTCGTCATCCCTATTGCTACAATGAATAAAATGTCAAAAATACCAATTTAAAAAGCCATTTAGCCTACTTATAAATACAGATATAGGATCAGCAAACACATCAAGTTGTGGGTCTTCTATAATAAATTCATCAGAGTGAGTGTCCGTGTCGTGGGAGCATTTGCTGTCCCATATGTGAGAAAACTCGGTTTTCACCCGAGTAAATAATAATAACAAACAACACAAAAATCAGGGAGGTCGTCCTCTTTGTCATGATGGCGTAAAAGTCATCCATCCGGGCCTCAGCAAACATCCCAGATGCGCTGCACGCACGCGGCAGCCCCATCAGCATCCTAGCCGTTGTTGAATTGGACGCGTAGGGCATTGAAAGCCCAGGTACATTTATTTAGATGACTATTGAGATGAAAAAAAAACAATTTATGTAGTAGTTAGTATGCTCTATTTACAGTCAAGCTAGGGCAGGGCCATCTATTATGCAGTAGCGCTACTATTAGGTCCTTACATATGAAATTGGCGTTTGGCGAACTGGCAACTTTGATTCAAAATATGTGGCGTTCGGCTAGGAATTCCAAATTCAAATTTATTTCAAATTTAAGACCATGTATTTCTGTGTTCGAATTACGAAATTTATTTGTTATCGCGTCATTTGTTTTTCTTTCACATCGTTCTGTTCACAATATGGAGAACTTAAAATATCGCTATATTTACGAATATGAGTTTCACCTCGGCACTAGTGCTGCAGAAACGGCTCGTAGGATTAACAATGCGTATGGGGAAGCTACTGCAAAAGAAAATACGGTACGTTATTGGTTCCAACGTTTCCGTTCTGGAAATTTTGACCTACAGAACAAGCCTCGTGGACGGCCGGAGACACAAGTTGATAACGAAGAATTAAAAGCAATTGTGGAAGCAGATCCATCGCAAACCACGTCAGAGTTAGCGGCAGGCTTCGGTGTGAGTGATAAAACCATTTTGATTCACTTGAAACAAATTGGAAAAGTGAAAAAACTTGAAAAATGGGTACCGCATGAATTGAGCGACGCAAACAAAGAAACACGCGTCGAGTGTTGCGTTTCACTTCTCAACCGGCACAATAATGAAGGCATTTTGAATCGTATCGTTACTTGTGATGAAAAATGGATCTTGTACGACAACCGGAAACGTTCTTCACAATGGTTGAACCCAGGTGAACCAGCCAAATTCTGCCCGAAACGAAAGTTGACTCAGAAAAAGGTACTGGTAAGTGTCTGGTGGACTAGTGCCGGTGTCATCCATTACAGTTTCTTAAGATCTGGGCAAACAATCACGGCTGATGTGTATTGTCAACAATTGCAAACGATGATGGAAAAGCTAGCCATTAAACAACCCAGACTGGTCAATCGATCTAGCCCACTGCTGCTTCAGGACAACGCTCGACCACATACGGCACGTTTGACGGCCGCAAAACTACGGGAGCTGCGACTGGAATGTCTTCGACACCCACCATACTCCCCGGACCTTGCTCCAACTGATTACCATTTTTTTCGGAATTTGGACAACTTCATGCAAGGAAAAAAATTCAATTCTCACGAGGCTGTCCAAACGGCCTTCAAAGATTTTATTGATTCTCGCTCACACACTTTTTTTAGTAAAGGAATCAATGAACTACCTTCGAGATGGCAAAAGTGCATAGATAGCCATGGTACATACTTTGACTAAATAAAAAAATAGTTTCATAAAAAAAAATCGTTTTCATTTCTGCCATATGAAACGCCAATTTCATATGTAAGGACCTAATATTAAAACGACGTGCGCTTTACCACCATCTAGTGTCGAATAGCTGTACCACTTTATTTGTTTGGATTCCACGAACCCAAGCAATTGACTGTTGCGACGAAGTTTCAATAGATGGCAGGTAAATCGTTTATTTTCTTTTAAATTAAAAAAAAAATGTTGTTACGGCCAGAGCTATTTTATTGAGGCCAGGTCAGCCAGGATTCTATATCCACAAAACGCCTGGTTTTGGCTACGGACTATGGAATGTGTCTTGGTAAGGAGCGCAATCTTATATGGCGAAACAGTTGAAAACGTGTCCAGCGGATTTGATAAGCAACAAAACAAAATACTCTCCTCACAACCGTTTTCGCTACGTTTTCGCCAGCAGCGCCATGTGCAGGCGCTACTGCAGACTATCCGCCTAGGTGGCTTGACTGGAGTGGCGACCGCAGCGCCTCCAACCTACCCGATTTGGTGTCCACTTTTGGAACTATAAAGATTGCGCTCCTTTACTTCAACCCTCCATTCTACGGAAAGTACGGACGATTAAAATTTGACAGATTCTCTATGGAGCGAATGTCAATTTTTATTTTTAACCGCCAATAGCTAAAAGGAGGAGTTTTGTGAATATGGGAACCGGGCCTGAGGCTACTTGACTGTATTTTTTTTATAACATTATTTATGATTTTATCAGGTATTTTAACCAGATTATCACTACATAGTATAAAACAACCAGCTGACCCCGCGGACTTCGTATCGCCTTAGATTTTTTTTAGTATGAAAAATAGGTCCTTACGTCCTATTCTCAGACCTACTGAACATACACACCAAATTTCATAAGAATCGGTCGAGCCGTTTCGGAGGAGTTTGGTTACAAGCACTGTGACACGAGAATTTTATATATTAGAAGTCGCTTCTTGCTGTCTGTCCCTATGTATGCTTAGATCTTTAGAACTATGCAACAGATTTTGATGCGTTTTTTTAAGAGGTAGGTTTAAGTATATGTTATAGTTTAACGCTCAATTCCCACGGGAACGCGATAACCGAATTCCACGAGGGCGAAGTCGCGGGCAGAAGCTAGTTAAAAATAAATTAAAACGAGTATTGATATTGCAAATGACAACTTTATTTGAACTTACACATAATATATTTACAAATATTCCGTCAGTCCATGCCACTACACGGCTTCTTACCGTTTTCAAACCACATCATTTATTTATCAAAAATTGATTTTCACTTCAGCAATTTTTCCTCAAAGCCATCGCTCATTCGTTAATTTTACTAATCCATCAATAATTCAAAATTATTAAATAATTTAAAATCTAACTACAAATAAAATTATTGCCTTTACATATAATAGCTACTCTTACGTGAATTCAGCAAGTCGACGTTAAAAAAGTAAAAAAAAAAAATTAAACATCCCTCAATTAAAAGTAAAAATTCCTTCCTAATCCTTGTCAACCGCAATAGTAGATTGTGTGACTAGGGAGCAAAATGGTATATTTTACTGCGGGTGACAGATTGAATCCAGAGCGATGCGAAAGATTCCAGAGTAGAATGCCGAGCGGAGCGAGGGATTCTAACGTGGAATCTTGAGCTAGCAGGGGATTCAAGCTATGTCACCCAAGGTGTAAATAATTTTGCTACCGTGTTGCACACTCTGCTTTTCACCCCTCCTATGAGAAAACCAGTAGCAGGGGGGAACAAAATCGTACTTCGCTCCCTAGAGAGCAAAATCTTACATTGCTCCCTGTTAGCGGGGTAGGAATGGAGGGAGCAAAATCACGTTTTGCTCCCTCTAAACGGGGAACAAAGTACTCCTTTTCGAATAGGAGAGAAAAAAACGTGTTGACATGTTGAATTCACGTAAACTACAAGCAAAAACACACATTTCAGTCTAATATAAAATAGGGATATGTATGTAATAAAGGTACTAAGTGATATCCAAATTCATACAAAAACTAGTGATAAAGTAGGGAAATAAAATAAATTCGTTGTTAACGAATTTAATATGGGCCATGGAACAGGACATTTTTTACTATAACTGGGAAAATACCATTACAGCCTTGCATTGAAGTTTTAAGTAAAGTAAAGTTAGTTTTTCTATCATGAGTCGACATCGACAACTGGCCCATATTAAATAAATATTAAAATAAATTATTGCAATTAACCAATACAATAATAGAACTGACGTTTGTTAGGTTAATATACTGCTTTAAATTTCTAAGCCAATGATAATTATTACCTAACGGAGTTCGCTCTACGGCATACATATGTCGCAGTGATATCATAAAAATTGGAACAAATTCCTCAGGGATGGATCAAGTCCCGGAAGATGATAAAAAAAACATCGCGTTGTATCATTTCCCTTGCGGAATTCAGCGATTTGATCAAGTCGCCGAGCCGTTTTAGGAGAATGAAAGAATTATATGCCATGGCCGCAGGATTTCTTCATTTGTCTCAGCGATTTGATCAAATCCCTGAGCTATGCTAGGGAAAAGATAGAATGAGCTTTTTAAGTCAACTCGATTCGAAAATTTCACTAATCACGTCTAGAGATTTGATCAAATTCCTAAACAGATTTAGGGAAATGATAAAATTGAACGTCATACAGTCGTGTTTAGGATCGGCATCGTGTTGTGATAAAAGTGCATTAAATGTTAAAAAAATGAAGGTTTTGTTTAATAAGCACTTTGATAAATAACGTAAATAAGTCTTGTTTGATGGAATGAGTCGGTAATAAATGTAATTTCTGGGTTGTTATAAAAAAATAACTAACCTATCCGAGTCGGATTTGCTCCAAACTATGGTGAACTGCCGAACTCTAACTTATTTTCGTTTTTTTTTATTATCTCCCGGGATTTGATCATATCCCTGAGGTATTTGATCAAATCTCCGTTTTTATCATTTCCCTACGACACATACATATTTATGAACAACGGCATTGAAATTCAGCATTTACCGCACTTTTTATTTTCCCAAGAACCGTCAGTTCTATATGAAAATCCACGTTCACTTTCATAACTTCTTCGAATACCAACTTAACTAGCGATATGTCAAAACAATATAAAACCTAGGGTTTTTTTTTTGACTAGGCGTATGGCTAAACAAAACAGTCGCAAGGAGGAATGCATCACTAATATTTGGGACCTTGTTTAGGATCAAGTAAAAAAAAAAACTTTTTCAAACAAAACATCGAAATTGTAACCGCTATCAATGTAAAAAAAAGTAAAAGGGTATTGAAGTAATATATTTGAAATTACCGGTATCCTACCGCTGTATATTGGGTATCTGTATACGAACCGATATATTAACCGGTGTACAGTAAACATACCGATACCGACAGCAAGGCAGACAAAATTTGCCCATTCATTTTTTCATCTGTCCAGAAAACTTAACTAAAAACGGTATAATAATGTCTTTTTTTAAACTAGGAAATACAAAGCAGTCCATTATGTATCACTAAAGTATGGCAATACAACCTAAAATATACAAATAGCACAAAGAAATCGGTACATCTATGCAATAACATATGTAAATCACGCATTAGCATAGGTAGCTATTATTCAATATGACGATATTTTAAGATGGTATAGACAAAATACTGGAGTAATGAAAGTTGTTTGTTAGTCATATTAGAATTTTTATGTATCGTACGTAATAGAAAAATTACAACCATGTATAGCACGACACAATTTAGAAGGCGCGTGGCGAAGCACTTAAGCCGTTGACGCAGAGTATATTATTGCTTAATCGACGCGCCTTCTAAGTCGTGTAAACCTATACTCTACACTATTTTTCAGCCTTAGCATTCATTTCTATAACCATACAGGCTATTCTACAAATATTAATTGAAAATTATTATCGTATGATATTACATGTATCTAGGTTTTATATACCATATTACAGAAACACGATGCTATTCAAAATATGTGAAAAAATAACGCCTTTCGATTTTATTCATTGGAGTATGGCTTCGCGTCAAGGAATAGGTTAATTTATTTATTACTATCATTTTTACCGAAATTATAACAGACGAGAATTTAACTAAACGTTTTTGACATCGTTTGGGAAATCAGGCACAAGTGAATTAAAGTAGAAACTTGGTTTTAATACGGAACCTTACTTTTAATATGTAGATCGTACAACACAATAAATGATTTGACTGTGAATATTTGGTTCGTGACAAACTACCCACAGGATATTTTATATAGTGATACCCTTACAGTATAACATCTAAACACAGTTGAGAAAGATACTAACATTTAAACACATACTATTAAATATTCCTGTATTAAAAATCTCTTTCAACCCAATCATACAAAATTCTGATAATCTAAATAGTGTACCATGAAACGTACTCAAAAAAAAATTGCTCTGTTGAAATAAAATGAATAAATATTGCACTATTGTAATTCATCTAATTTATTAGTACATTTATTTCCAAACCTGAAGAACTTGTGTAAAAAAATATGTATACTGCCATTATCTAATATTCCATTATAAATATTACATTATTCGTAATCTACATAATGTTTATAATATGTACTACGTATATACAGCTCTCTCTTCGGAAAATGTCACATCATTGATATATATGAAACTTATTGCCTCGAAGTCTAATAACAATTTCATATTTATTATAATTAAAACAACACTGCTTTTTGAGTCTTTAGAAAAAGACATTGGAAATTCTGTCAAAATAAATATAAAAGACGCGAAATAATAATTAAAAGATAGAATCAAAATATATCAATATTTAAGGCCAATCTAAATACGTATAGTCCTTCTAAATACGATAGTATAAGTATATCATAGTATTCTTGTCACTTCATTGATGTGTAAGTAAAAGGGTGTCTATTTGTGTTAATATTAATCACCACATTCGTCACAACTTTTGTCATGAATTGTATTAACCGGTTTTAATACCAGTAATTTCTTACCGGTATATTTCAATGGTATTCAACCGGTATATAATAATGATAGTAGCATGCTTTCAAGGCAACTAATAGATCTTCCCAATGAATATCTTTTTGAAATATTTAAAGATTTATGTATGTAATTGATGAGAGGAGGCCTGTGCCCATGCCCAGCAGTGGGACGCAAATAGGCTGTAGTAGTAGTAGTAGTAGTAGTATGTAATTATAAGGTAAATAATTTCATTCCATGTATTTTTATTCAAAATAGCTACCACCACTATGTCCTATAAAAAAACTAAAAAAAGTGTATAAATATTTTTTTAGATGACAATTGAATATTTTCTAACTTCATATCAATAACAATTTAAAGTTTAGGAACAGAAGCGAAATAGTGAGCAAAAAATACTGTTTTCAATTATATTCCAAAAACTCAAGTCTAATTATGAGTATCATTTTGATCAGTCAAAGAACTTTGGTTTCGGAACGCATTGGCAAGAAAATACTTGTAAAATATGATTACTTTCAGTTATCTTATAACAAAATGACTTACCAGATTTGACCCTAATCAGTGCGAATGTATCACGCATTTCTTCAAATTAGTGTAAACACGAAACGACAATTATCTCTGAAATTTGTTAACATTGTGATATAGCGTATTTTCGACTCGACGATACAAAAAAGTCTGTACAATCTCAGATTTAGTCAGACTGAAACTCGCTACATGGGTCATGGCCCTTAAAAAGATAAAGTCAACCAACCAAACTTTTGTCAGACCGCTTAATCTTAAAAATATAGTCCTTTCATAGAAAAAAGTCCAAACCACAAACTATAAAATTCAACATACCCTAGTTCACAGACAATGCGAATCTCCACTTCTTAGTCATTAATTTTATTATTATAGAGAAGTATCGTGTTGCGTCCGTAAGCTTCAACGATAGGGTCCAAAACATTTAAATAATGTAATTGTATATTTCGCTTTTCGTCTTTCTTTAAAAAATATACCTTTAAGAGCCGATAACCAAATATAAATAATCTAATATAGTGATTTCTTCATTATGTTCACATTACCTTTCTTTCCGTCATGTTAATCTAGACTTGAAATCTACTAGCCCGTTCTTAACTTGATTTGGGTCCTTTGTAACTTGATGATACACCAATATTTCGACTTTTTGTTGCATTTAGTCATTGCACTTGAAAGTAGCATCTGAAACAAAATAATTAAAGTTACAATATAAAACTAATCCTATTTGTTTCATTTACAAAGACTCTCTGGGGCTTGAAATGATGGTCTATGGCAGGGATGTAACGGATGTGGTTTTACGGAACCGAAAGCGGAACCAGATGTTTTCAATTTAGTTTATCGGAACCGGAAATGGAATCGGTACCGAAAACGGAACCGGAACCAGAAACGGAGCCTGGATGATAGGTGGAAGCGATGTCTGTGTCCACCTATCACTCAGGAAGGGTAGGTCTGTTAAAAATAAAATTCCAAATATTAATAAGGCGAAGAGCGAAGGTTTAAACCTGTTTGTTTTTGATGTATGTCGCTTATGTCCCTCCGCCGCGCTAAGCATTGACATCCGTTATAACTTCCGTTTCAAAAGTAACGGAACCGGAACAGAAACGGATGTTTAATACCAAACGGAAGTTCCGACCGAAACGGAACCGGAGCTCCGTAACATTCCTGGTCTATGGTTTTGCACAGACTAGTCCCCAGAAAACACCAGTCAGATGACAATGATCCTCACCTCTATCTATGGCGGACAGCCAGTGCCGTAGCAGCGGACGCCATGACGAGGCAAATGACGGCGGCGTATATGGGGCCGACCTCGCCGATGCCGCGAACTATAGCGCCGGTCATGTACGTCACGCACATTATTAAACCGTGGGCCGTGCATCTGTGGACGAAATTTTTAATTCAAAATTCATTCAGTGTCGTTTAGTGTGTAAGTTACATTGATGTTACAATTATTAAATGTCAACACGACACGATCAGCCGTTAGTCGACATTAATAAAACATTACAAATCACTAATGTATGTCAAACTAGCTTCTGCCCGCCGACTTTGTCCGCGTGGAATTGGAAATGGAAATAGCGTTCCCGCGGGAACTATGCGTTTTTCCGGGATAAAAAGTAGCCTATATGTTGACCAGTGTTATAAACTACCCGCATACCAAATTTTGTAGCAATCCGTATAGTAGTTTTCGAGTTAAATCCGGATATACATACATACATGATTTTTTTCTAAAAATCGTTATTTTGTGTTCAGTGTCGTTTAAATAGTCCCCACGAGTCTCTCGACTTGATAGTTTCTTTTAATTTTCAAGTTTCAGACGCGACTTCTTCTACAGACTTATAATTAGTATAGATTTAACCTAAATAGCCACATCTAGGTGAAAGATTTGTGTTTGAATGGCTACAAAATGTCTTCGTATGTCGCAAATAAAGCTTCGATGTTTTTCGGTATTAGGATTTAAGCCCGCCACATACAGTCGTAATCTCGTAACGGAACCTCGCAACAATTCAGAATTGCATGTGTGTGGCAGGTCCTATACATTTTGTATGGCGGGCATGCGTTTGGAATTCCGTAACGGAATTCCGTTGCGCGATTCCATCACGGAATTCCGACTGTATGTGTCGGGCCTTAGGAACCGGGTTCCAGTATCGAAACCGGAAATACATTAGTGCCGCCTCTGGTGTCACAAATGTCACAAGCAAGGCGACGTCTACATCGTCACTTTCCATAAGGTGAGATAGCGACATCATTCTAACAGATAATCAACATTTTTCAAACTCACTTTCACTTTAGTTAATTCAAGTGGGTCAGATATTTTCAAGATTGTTACCTCAAATTGGCAGGATAATTTTCGACGATTCCAATACAAACTATGTAGAACAACAGCGTTGTAAACAGTCTGTACATAGCTTCGACCACGTATAGCGCCGTCTCGCTCTGGACCAGGTAGATAGATGGAGACAGACATACACATATCGCGCAGAGGAATACTGTAACAAAGAATATGGGTTGCAAGAACAAGATTGGTAAAATTATCAACAAAAAAAGAAACAGATACTCAAGTCCAAGGTCGTTTAATAAGACAGGATAGCCGTATCAGTCAATGTATAAGGACGTATTATAAATCGTAGTGCGTGTATGGATCATGTAACAGGATGGCCGTGACAAAATCCAGAATTACTGTGTTAAGTGTCAGAATGGCCGTGTTTTGAGTCAGAACGGCCGTGCTTGGTGTCAGAATGGCCGTGTTAGGTATCAGAATGGCCGTGTTTGCTGTCAGAATGACTGTTTTTGGTGTCAGAATGCCCGTGTTTTGAGTCAGAATGGCCGTGCTTGGTGTCAGAATGGCCGTGTTTGCTGTCCGAATGACCGTGTTCGGTGTCAGAATGGCCGTGTTAGGTGTCAGAATGGCCGTGTTTTGAGTCAGAATGGCCGTGTTTGCTGTCCGAATGACCGTGTTCGGTGTCAGAATGGCCGTGTTAGGTGTCAGAATGGCCGTGTTTTGAGTCAGAATGGCCGTGTTTGCTGTCCGAATGACCGTGTTTGGTGTCAGAATGGCCGTGTTAGGTGTCAGAATGGCTGAGTTAGGTGTCAGAAGGGCCGAGTTAGGCGTCAGAAGGGCCGTGTCAGGTGTCAGACCGGCCGTGTCCAGCTCACCCCGCGGCGCGAGCCTCCCGGTCCTGGCCAGGAGCGGCGCGAGCAGGGCCGCGAGCGCGGCGGCGAGCAGCATGGCGCCGGCCGCGTCGGTCTGCTCGGACAGCAAGCCGCGCAGGCGCCACGTGAGCGTGTCCAGCTTACCCCGCGGCGCGAGCC
The DNA here is from genome assembly GCA_963971205.1 of Aethes cnicana. NCBI lineage: Eukaryota > Metazoa > Arthropoda > Insecta > Lepidoptera > Tortricidae > Aethes > Aethes cnicana. The sequence continues at coordinate 5,133,707 of OZ020300.1, read as the reverse complement.
TCCCGGTCCTGGCCAGGAGCGGCGCGAGCAGGGCCGCGAGCGCGGCGGCGAGCAGCATGGCGCCGGCCGCGTCGGTCTGCTCGGACAGCAAGCCGCGCAGGCGCCACGTGAGCGTGTCCAGCTTACCCCGCGGCGCGAGCCTCCCGGTCCCGGCCAGGAGCGGCGCGAGCAGGGCCGCGAGCGCGGCGGCGAGC
>OZ020300.1:5043029-5133313 GCA_963971205.1 Aethes cnicana | reverse complement strand
CCACGTACGGCGGACCTTCATGACTGGCCAGCGCCGACAGCAGCGCCCGGCGCCGGCCCAGCCGCGCCGCCAGCGCGCCCCCAGCCCACCGCGCCCAGCCCGCCGCCCACCAGGCTGATCAGCACTGCACACACCACGGGCATGGGGCTAGGGTTGCCAGATGGTCGACATTTGGCCTCCCGACTCCCGACAAAGTAAAAATTCTCCCGAAAAGTCAGCTACATTGTATAAAACGAAAATTTTAAGTTCCGAATTTACGTCAAGCGAAGCGTAGTCGCTCCGACGCCCCGACCGACGCTCGTAAGAGAAAAAAAAACTCAACTGCATGCCCCGGAAATTTGTATGAATTTACTTCCGCTGCATGTATAAGCGCAGGGAATGTTGTATGAAATTTCATTATCGTACAGGTACTTTTTTTTAAAACTGATAAATACGCGAAGGAATTCCCAAACAGCCAAGTCTGCATGTTCTGTATCTGTCAATTGACACGAAACCAAACGTTTTTATCCGTGTCTGAAACAGCGCAATGTATTTCAGAACGGAATTTAAAAAAAGAACGATCCATAGAGAGCGGGAGTTCATGTCTTGTATCAGATTTATTTAGCTAAATTTCATGAAAATAGTTTACTAGTTTGGTTTAAAAATTAATTTTTATAAAAAACGAGAAATCTACATGCGAGTTTTTAACTTGCCGTGTTAGTGTGTCTGTTAAAGTCAAATATCGGTGAATGCCTAATATCCTAATATTATGAATACCTAATATCAAGGTTTTTTTTCATTTTTGAGAAAAGCACTATATAAGCCTCGGCACGTGAAAGGCTTTGCAGGCTTCGTACATATTAAAGGGCCTCGGCGAAGCCTCGGCCCTTTAAACCAGTACTCAGCCTGCAAAGACCTACTTTCCCGGCCACGGCAATAATGTACTATTAATCCACTACACATTTTGGTCTAATTTGTAGGGCAAGTTTAGTGCGAAAGTGTCTGCAGACGAAGTCGCGGGTAAAAAGCTCGTATTAGATAAGGATATAATAACTCACCAAGCCAATTCTTCTCGTGCGGCAGTATACAGAGTTCAATCTCGCAGGAGGGCAGCACGAACGGTATGGCGGATAGTTCTAACGTGGCTCCCGCCAGAGCTAAACTGCAGGCCAGGTATATACGAGCCTGGGAAACCCCGCAGCCGGCCTGGAAAGACGTAAATAATTATTACATCACCCTTGGCCATAAAGTGGGATTTTCTGCCCGCTACGCGGAAAGAAAATCTCACTTCTTGGCCAAGGCAAGACGTAAAACTTTTGACAAACCACGGGTGGTAATTCGTAAAGCCCCAGATCGCATATTTATGGCCCTCACCTTCGGTTCGGGCCACAGAAACCTGCGATCTGGGACATTTACGAATTCACCACCCTAGGTCTGTAATGTACTAAATAATGAAATTTTCTTGAAGTTGTAGGAGCGGTTTGTCATGTCTCTTCTCCTGAAAGTCGATTGAGCTTTTATGATAATAAAAATATAGTGCTTCTCTTGATAAAAAGCAAATCACTATGTCAATTTCAAACCATTCGGGCGCCATTTTTTCAATTTTGAAGCGGTGTGTAAGTTCTATCATGGTCATTGATCTATTATAAGTAAGGATTCACAAGCAGCCCGTCAAAACGGGTGCCCGAACAACTGGTGCACCCGTTTGGCGCTCAGTAAAGGACCATGCGTCAAAATGGGCCTGAAACCAACCGCATTGAGAGTTATGTCAATAAATAGGTCTTAAAATCTACTTTATTTCATTATATAGGCACAAAGCCGAATTCCATTGCAGAACTGAGATATTTATATTTTAGTCACGGTGAGTACGAGCTACGATAAATGCATTCGGAGAATATTCATATTCTGGAGGGTAGGTATTGAGCAAACCCAATTTAAAAGATGAAGGTAGGGATATTGACCGTTCCATTAATTATTCGTTCGGTGTCATTTCTTGTTGAATATCGTGTTTTACCAATAATAATATTATTTCGAGTCATTTAAAACCTCTTCTACCTAGGTATCTATTCTTAAGTACCTATCTCTATCTCAAAGAGGTTCTCTTTGAGTTTTTTAATAGATCTTATTTACTCTGACTGAAATATAAATATCTCAGTTCTGCAATGGAATTCGGCTTTGTGCCCATATAATGAAATAAAGTAGATTTAAAGACCTATTTAATGACTTAAGTTTCAGCTCTGTTGGTTTCAGAACCAGGCTCCATACAAAGTTGCCCATGGTCCTTTGACACTTAGTCTTATAGTGTTAGGTTTACTTTTGTATAAAATATTTATCTTGACACATATTATAAAGAGGCGTTATTAGCATATTGGAACGTATTTTTTAATATCAGTTTGCTCCATATATTTTGACATATTCTGTTAGGCACTGGTCGTCCATATGTTATCATAGGTCAATGTCAATGTCTATGGTCCTTAGTAATGAATTGGCAATCGGCTATAGAATTCATCTGAAGAGTTGGTCTAGCAGATTGAGTTGGTTGGCTTTATTCTGAACTAGAGACCTCCTAGAACCTAAACTTTCCACATGAAAATTCGACTTCATCAAGAATGTATGTATTGAAATGAAAAAACACTTAATCTCGCTGGTAGTTGTTGGGTTCTCTCTAATTCAAGGACACTATTTGATGCTTAGAAATGTGACAAACATAGATTCAAACTTTTTTTTATCCAACAAACCTGTCGAAGGGCATCCTCATGGAATTGCTCGAGCATGCTAGTGTCGCTGTAGTCTATGAGCTCTCCGCTCTCATTGTCCATGCTTTCTGGTGGATTCACTGTCATGCTGGTGCACCCCGGGTCTCCGGACCCATCTGGAAAGACAATCAATCGATGATGACCACCATATTCGCTCACCAGTTGGCGCCGCTGTCAAAGTTTGTCATTGGCATTGAATAGAAGTAGTAACTAACAACTGGAACTAGCACTATGACCAAAATTTGCACCAGGTGCGCGGGGGTGAGGTGCGTAAAGTGCTTGTATCTCTGTTTATCTTACCTCATAGCGAGAGATAAAAACAAAAGAAGCCTCGGATGTAATTTTCGAAATTGAAACTATCCACTCCAGATGTACTTATTACCTCCATGGTCACACACAATAATGTCAATGTGACATTTGAAGTTTCGGAGATGTCAGTGTTGCCAATTTGTCCCAAGATATTTATTTACAACAAAAAGATAAGTAAAGTAACATTTTATACTGTCTGCGACAGCCATCAACTCTTGCACTGTAGTTCTTAGCAGGTTGTACTGATTGTAGCTATTGGACGTAAAGGGTTAGCAACCTCTGTCTGACTCACAGCGTACTGGCTTAATACGGTATTACACCATTTTTCACCAAATGTGGTTTAAAGTGATCCTTATGTCGGATTGAATCATAAGATATTTTATTTCTATTTTCTGAATGGGATAAATACCTTAAAAAGTACTTTTAAATTTTCATTTTTAGTTTTCGCGCTAAAAAGCTAGCCGCCATGTTAGCGTGGTCTTTGACGTCACTAGGATAGTAAATAAATACATAGTAACCAAACAAGTCAAGTCAAAACGGTACTTTTAATGCTTTGTTTACAGTAGGAGTGACGTCACAGCAGCTAACAACATGGCGCCTACCGTTTTGGGACAGATTAAAAAACAACATTTTATAAATCTAATTATAAAATTATTTATGCATTTTTATGATTAAAAGTCGATGTTTTGGGTAGTATTTTTATATAATCTATCATAAATCAGTATTTCCCTTTTTTTTCCTTTAATGGTGTAGAATGCCCTATTCCGCAATACAGAGAGTGAGTGAGAGAGCGAGAGAGAGAGTGAGTGAGAGAGCGAGAGAGAGAGTGAGTGAGCAGTCACCAGTGAGCCGGTCCTCGGTGTAAGCCATGGCGCGAGCGATGGCCCCGAAGCTGTGCTTGGAGGAGGTCTCAGAGTCAGAGCGAGCGCGCACGAGGCACGCCTGCTCTTCCGCCATCTTGCGTCCCGCTCACTCCTCCGCTTAGCACGAACATCTGGAAGTTTACCGTTGAGATTTAGGGCCTATTCAGATGACGTATTTCATATCACTGTCGACCTTTCCGACTTGAATCCAGCGTTTCTTAAACATTTCCAGTCCATGCAACCCTAGGAAATCATGCGCACTTTAAATAACCAATTAGTGGTGCTCGCACTGTTGTGTTCCGGTAGGGGGTTAAGGCAGCCGGTGAAATTTCTGGCACAGCAGCATTCCACATTAAGCCTCAGGGAACGCAACACATTCGAGATGTTATGGTTTCTTAATGGGGGATCAAAGATTTTGGTGTCCATGGGCCACAGTGACCACTTACCATCAGGTGGGCTGTGTGCTCGTTTGCCTATACCAATGACTAAAAAAAACACATTTATTGAATCTCGAAACCTCTCTTTTTTTCGAAAAGGATGTTAAAATTTAAAATGAGTTTGTGCTGTTTGTCCTCATCGCTCGCTACTTTTTGTAGCATTTATTTAATTTTTATCTAATCATAAATAGATGAGTCTTCAGAACCCCAAAGATTGACTCATCTAGAAACATTGCTCTAGTCCATACACAGTGGTACAGTCGAGTTCTCCAATATATACACACTTTTACACCTTGCTCCAAGAGTGAAGGAAGGTCCAAAAGTGATCATAAATTAATGAACTCTACTGTACAATACTTTGTTTTGAAACAATCACCCAAAAACGAAAACATCAAGTAAAAATGCAAGGAAAAAAATATAAGAAATTGATTTTAAAGCAAGTGGAGTTTTTACCGAATCATATGTGACTAGTATCTGCTAGCTAAAATGACAACTGAGTAATATAATTAAAGGAGAGTTATAGTTATAATAATTGCAAGTTGCAGCTTTTCAAGATTCAAGATGGTTTATTTATTTATTTAATTAATTTTAGACAGGCAGCAATTCGCTGATGCGTCTAAATCATATTTTCACTGTTAGAGTTCATGGTAGTAAGAGAGTTTATCTAGTCTGTTTTCGAACTGGTTAACACTTGTAGAGTTCACTGTGTCGGCGGGTAGTTTATTCCATATTTAACCATTCCATATTATTATTATTTTCCATATTTATTGCAATTTCATGTTGTATTATTTGCAGGGCTATAGTTAATAGTATCGCAGCAACTATTGCTGATCTATTCTGATATCAGACTACACTATTACAGTTCACAGTCAAAAAATGAGTGTCATATTCGCTATATAAAAAACTAGCATGAGTGACTACATTTAATAGTATTATGTATTTATTTTAATAGTATTATGTGCTACTTAAACATTACTTCATTGATTGTTTGTTATAAAACTGGAACATAATTGCCATCACTATTGACGTCGGATGGGCTTAAAATCAGCATTAGCTGTGCCCATACCCTTTTTCCATAAATGTCTATGATTATTTGTTAAAGCTAAGGAATGTTGCATGCTGGTATGGAAAATAAACGAATTTGTATTTGTATTTGCATTATGGTCAAAGTCAATTTGGTAGAATTCTATTACCATTGACCATGAATACATCTATTTCACAGATTTTTGATGATAGTGATGATAGGGTCTAAGGTGGAAAACGCTTACCCAGAAGATGCCTATTAACTTGTCGACTTGAATACACCAAGATTATAGAGACTGGGGAACATGAAAGCAGGGAGGGAATTCCAAAGTTTAGCAATGTGAATAAGAAAATAATTAGATATTGCCTTAGTGCAAGTTTTCTTCAATCTTTAACCATTGCCATTTGCAAACATAGTGCCAATTTTGGTCAATAACAGCAAAACTATTAAGGAAACCTGCCCTTCACATAGCAGATTGCCAGGTTACATCGAAAAATATTATAAAAGAACAAGTTTCTATTGGAGTAATCAAAAAACCAAACTGGATCGTTCTTAGTGGTGAGCCTTGGGGGAGGCCTATGTCCAGCAGTGGACGGCTTTTGTCTGAAATATGATGAATCAAAAAACTGTTCAAATAAACTTCCCTTTAATGGGACTTCTTTGGCCACTATGGACAGTAAAAGAAGTGGTCTTGGAAGTCCAACTAAACATGAAAACTAAGCAGAAATTGAAAATAAAATACACATGTGGTAGTTTGATAGATTTACCATTCTTTGCTTTTATATCAAAATGAAGTTACCTACTACCTACCATTATAGAATAACTAGCTGACCCTGTGAACTTCGCACCGCATTAGAATTTTTTTTTGTATGAGTTTGGTTACAAACACTGTCCCGAGAATTTTATATATTAGACTAGCTGACCTCGCGGACTTCGCACCTGCTGGATTTTTTAATTGAATATGAAATATAGCTTACATCCTATTCTCAGACCTACTGAACATTCACACCAAATTTCATAAGAACCAGTTGAGCCGTTTCGGAGGAGTTTGGTTACAAACACTGTGTCACGAGAATTTAATATATTAGATTTAAAAATCATATAAACTCCAAATAGAACAAAACATTATTTACTCAGCAGGTCTTTTGCCAATATTGACTACACTGATATGATTAGATTGTTTAAATTTCTAATGCATTAAAAGTTAAATTAGAAATGACATTCAATATATCAACACTAAAGAGATAAAACTGGTGATACATTTCATCAAAGTAGATAAGTATTGATATTATTTGAAACTTTAGCAATGAATGTGTAACAAAATATGTAGTCCCCTTGCTCTTTGCAATGATTACTAGTTAATAATCAAATTAGTAAGTAATATCACAGAGCTGACACATAGTAGCAATTCTGTAATAAAAGGCTAAAAGGCACTTACTGTGAAATTGTTGAAAATATTTTCAATTATTGTACATCATAACTACGCTTTTTAGAGATCGTCACAAATTCAGGGAATTCCTGTAGGCGTCAAAGTCCAACCAGGACAACGCGGAACTACAGATGTTGAATAAATAAGTAAATCGCATTCATTTTATTCTCGTAAATGCGGGCAGTTTGCAACTCAATTTACGTCCACTTCATTGGTGACACTGATTTGCAAAAATATTATTAACTTTTTAATTTTTCAATAACATACAAAGACAACGCAGTGTTCAAACTTTTTAATTTACTCAATTAATATTTCATCACGAGTACATTAACGGAATTTCAATATTTCTATACGAAAACGTCTTTTGAAAACAAAAATAAATAAAGGCGCACAGTAGGAGACATGCTCATGGACAAAGCATGCCAAATTGCCGATAAGATTACTACACGCACAATTTTAAAAGGAGACCCTCCAAAGCGAAAATTAATGCTGGCTACATAAGCAGGCGGTGCATCTTTAGGAAATATTTAATTTGGTTAGGTTGCAATCGAGTGAGTGATTGATTTTTGTGCCGTGAACGAATAGCTTAGTTATATCGATTTTTCTTTTCGACATAACGATTATTTTATTTTTAGATATTATTGTATGCATTTGCAAGCTTAACAGATTTAAATGCGGCGAGATCTACAAGCACAATTTTTTATTTATGTTAATTAAAATACCAGTAATAATGATTTTGCATTTTTTTTCTGAAACTAAACTAGGCTAGGAGATATATTTTAAGTTCATATAAAAAGAATCAATCATACGATTTAACAATACTCAATAATTCAACACACTCGGTGTCAATAGGAGAACCAAAGGTGTATAAATAGAAAAAACTGGGTTCGCAGGATGTTGCATCAATATGCAATGTCAAGGTCACGATTTTAATTTCCTTCCGTTACTTTACTTCGAAATGCAAACACTAAGAAAGAATAAATTTTAGGTACCGTCTTTCTTCTTTGCAAGAAGTTTTTTTAGACTGTGCTAAACATGTAATAAATATTTTCAGAATGAAATAGCAATGGGTAGTGCCATTTGATGTTGAACCATTACATGTTGCGAAAAAATAATTATACAAGTTAATGACATATTTTAGCAAATAGTATTTAACTATACCTGAGCTTTAAAAAGAAAAATATATATGCAAAATGTAGAGAAAAAATATTAATGAAACATTTTAATATAACTTACAATTCGATGCGTCTATTAAGCTATTTATAAGTGTCTTTTAGTTGTTAACACTTAAAGCGGTGCTAAATTATCTCGATTGTATTGTATGTACAAATTACATTGTGACTAATAGTCGCTGGTGTTGTGTGCAGTTTTGCAATAATTTAATTTAATTTAAAACCTGTAGCACTTATCACAAAAACACATTTTCACTTTCAACGTCACACTTAAGTAAAAAACACTGCACACGATTGTTATAAGTATTTTTAATTTGCAAAATTTTGCAATTCTGTCACATAGAACCGTGAAGCCGTATCGCCGACTGGGAATGCCGCGAATTCACGATATGTCGGAACTCGGAAGTAGAATGTACATTGATTTCTGATTAAATGTATCACAACCCGCTATACACTTTTAACATATCAAACGTATATCAATTGGCAAAGTATTCAATGAAGCTAAGTCGAACCAAATAATTTAAAAGTATGAATATTGAGGTTTTAATAGGAATTGATTCTGTTGACATTATCTCATGTGGATCAATTTGAAGGCAAGAGTTTAAGGTCAAGAAAGGGATGAAATATGTAGGTTAGTAGGGTGAGTAAGAGAGAGGACGTGAAAATCAAGGCAACGTTGGATAATGTAAATGGTATTCGATCTCCAGATCAAGATTTTGTCAAATTTTAATTTTAATTTTTGTAGTTTGTACTTCATCATGATGTCAGCTGAAAGATGTCCAGTGCTAGACATAAGCCGAGGTTTACCACTCAGACCGGTCTTGTGCCATTCGCATCCACTGAATACCTGTGATCTTCACCAGGTCGTCTCTTCATTTTGTTGGAGGCGTTCAACAGCTCGTCTCCCGGTACGCGGGCACCATTTTTTTACACTACATTGCTTTAAGATTTTTCATTGCTCAATCTAGACAGAGTCGGACCATCGTCAGATGGTCCGACTCTGTCTAGATTGACATTTGGTATTCATAAATAAATAAATAATCACTAAGAATACTGAATGGATCAAAACCATTGACGATAATCAATCTACAGTATCGGCTATCAATTTTAAGGATGTTTATCATAATTTCAGCCGATAGACGTCCACTGCTGAACATAGGCCTCCCCCAAGGCGCGCCACTCAGACCAGTCCTGTACCACTCGTATCCACCGCGTTCCCGCGACCTTTACAAGGTCGTCACTCCATCTTGTTGGAGGCCTACCGACAGCTCGTCTACCGGTTCGCGGACGCCACACCAGGACTTTCTGGCCCCATCGGCCATCAGTCCTGCGAGCAAGTACCTACGAGCAAGGATTTTAACGGTAAAATATTGATTGATACGCAACTGATAGTAATTTTTTAACAGCTCATAACTTGGTTAATGTTAATACTGAGTGAAAACAAGAATTACACAATTTAATTCCGGAAAGTATGCGCATCTCGGCGTCCAATATCGTCAAATGCTTTTTCACCCAGTATAAATTAGTATTTAGAGCCGAACGAAAGCTTCTTTTCTTTCCTTTTATTTATGTTCTAAAAAGTCTGCAGAAAAGTGATAACCTGATAAATTAATGTAATTTCAAAAAATCCCGTGTCATAAATTTTTTACTTAAAAGCACATGATAAATATCATTTAAGTTAAATAGTTAAATAATAACTTTTAAGTTAAATAGTTCATAAAAAAGTTAAATAATATGTTTTTTTTTTACTTTATTAGTCTAAGAAATCGAGATATTTCTTATAGAAATATATCCATATCCCGAGATATTTATCTCATGCGTGCCTTTCTCCTATTGACCAGAAAATCCCACGCATTGCGCAGAAAGGAGTGTCAGCACATGCGCAGAAGGGTTGTATGGGGTTCCGAGTTGAATCGTAATTATTTTACTCTAGGTAATCCCGGTCAAACTAGCAAGTGAAACATAATTCCACAATATATTTTAAAAAAACTTTGCAATTAAATGCAACGAAGTATTAAAGGAAAGTTAGTCGATTTTCCCGCTATCGATTTCATCATTCGTTCACTTTTTCACTCTGGTACATCCTTACAAACGTCAATGTCAAAATTGTTATTGGTGGGTGGCGGGAAATGCCGCTAGGTTATGTATCTTGAACGGATTGTTTTGTTTACAATTTCGTAATTGAAAATAGTGAAATGGGCGAGATAACTTTCGGCGACTTTACTTCAGTGCAAATTAAATTAATAAGGAAGTATTTAAAGCTCAGATTAATGGAAGACAACGTTACTTTCCGAGGACACAAACAAGAATGGGATCATGTTTACGATCTCATGAAGAGAGCCGTTTTACACGGCGAGTCTCACTCTGCTTTGTTGATTGGACCAAGAGGCAGCGGGAAAACCACCGTGAGTATATTAAAAAATAACATAATACTCAATTTCAATGTAACTTTCTGAAAATAGCCAAAATGGATTTTCGCCCCCGTAAACTTCTCTATTAATTTTTTTTTACTACAATGATGATATAATTTCTAAGAACAGATTTTTGTATGTCTTATAGTATCCGACTTACTGATCAATCTAAATCTATGCCATGAGTCTGTATATTCTTAAGATTTGCAGGTTTTTTTTTTACTACCAATGGTATAGGCAAACAAACACATCCCACCTGATGGTGGGTCACTGCGGCCCATGGACACCAAAATCCTATGACCCCCATTAAGAAACCATAAGATCTCGAATGCGTTGCCTACCCTGAGGCCTAAGATGGAATGCCTCTGTGACAGAAATTTCAACTGGATGTAAACTTGTGAACCTTGTTTCCAGTTAGTAAACTCGGTGCTCCACCGGTTGTCCAAAGAAGCGGATATTGTTAACGACGCAATAATCGTGAAACTAAACGGACACATGCATCATGACGACAAGGTGGCTCTCAAGTCTATAACAGCCCAGGTATTATTTATTTATTTAATTTTTGACAGGCAGCAATTCGCTGATGTTTCTAAATTATATTTTTGCTGTTAGTAAGAGAGTTATTATTGTTATTATAGCTTTTATTCCCACTTAGTGGTCCCCAAGAGTAAAAACCTCCACCTTATTTTTCAATTTTTCTTTGACTTTGGCAATATTCATACCTCTGGTATTATACATTCAGAGGGTCAATTCTTATCTACGATTAATTATTATGGTCCCTATCTGTTTTTTTATATAAACTGACAATCTCCTTATATTGCGTTGAACATCGGAAGAGCTCTGTATTTGAGCAATATCCAGCCAGTACAGGCTACCTAAGCAGCGACATGTATTATTGTATTTAACACTCATGATACAATAATATACTTCGCCAGGTATGACAGTCCAGTATTCTGTAGTAGTGTGGGTGTCACCCTAACGTCATTCGCACTGCTGTGTGTTGCAAGTGGTGTATTAAAATAATCCCCGACCCCCATGTATCCTGTGAGCGTTTCATTAAATTATTACGTTCATTTGTTTCCAACTTGTCCCATTTTGTGTGCTTAAACAAGTAAATGACAATTGTAATGCGCAAATAATTCATTTTGCATTGTAACGGCAGAAAATATTTCCTTCATGTTTGTTTTATTGCAATAAAGTGGCAACTCGACTTTGACGTAAGGGTGACACGTCACCCGGATCGGCAAACCTTGTTTTCTTAGACCATGCTTAACACTTACTTCTTACCTTCGGCCCGCAACTTTCTCTTTCTCATTGTTCCCCATTCAGATGCAACTAGAGAACGCAGTAGGCGACCGTGTGTTCGGCACATTCGCTGAGAACCTCTCATTCCTGCTGAGCTGTCTTCAGAGCGGAGCAGACAGACGCTGCAAAAGCATGGTGTTCCTTCTCGAGGAGTTTGACATGTTCTGTCATTCGTCGCGCACACAGACACTCCTGTACAACCTGTTTGATATTACACACAGCAAGCAAGCACCAATGTGTGTGTTAGGTGAGTATTATTCTTATACTTTAAATTCGCTAGCTGACCCCGCGGACTTCGTACCGCCCTAGATTTTTTTTTTGGGTATGAAAAATAGCTTACGTCCTATTCTCAGACCTACTGAACATACACTCCAAATTTCATAAGAATCGGGCGAGCCGTTTTGGAGGAGTTTGGTTACAAACACTGTGACACGAGAATTTTATATATTAGATTTATACAAGATCTCAGAAACGGCACTCACGATTTGGACGAAATTTGGAATATCGATCTGGCTTGGCGATCTGAGAAAACTCGGTTTAGATATTTCAAGTAAGTAAGTAAGTAACACTTTATTGTAGAAAAACACAATAATACAAAAACACAAAACAGAGACAAACGTACAAAGGCGAGCCTATCCCTATAAGAATTTTCGTCCAGCTAACCTTTGAGTGGTGGAGAGGAAACATGCGCGTGAGTAGACAAATAAAAATGTACAGAAAAATAAAGGAGAAAACGAAAATACAACGTCACCTGTATCCCATACAGTTCTTTTAACCAACTCGAAAAAAATTAAAACCTAAAAAAAAATATGCTTAGAATCGATAACTGATACTGTGGTTAAAATATCGTCACAACGTTTTGCTTGACCCTATATACAACCCCCTCTGCCAATGAGACTATTTTCGACTCCTGCGCATTGAAGGCCACTCTCAAGTACCGTGTCGACGCCTGTAGAGATCTTCTACTATCTAAAGTCCCGCGCCTTCACATTTCAAAACGCTTCAATGTATTTAAAAAACACCACCAACACTCTCAACACATGCGTACGAGCTGAGACAACCATCAACTAGGCGTTGAGAGTGTTGGTGGTGCTTTTTAAATAATAATAAAAAAAAATAAGCGTTTTGAAATGGGAAGGCGCGGGACTTTAGATAGTAGAAGATCTCTACCTACCTACTTACTACTACTTCAGTCTATTTGCATCCCACTGCTGGGCACAGGCCTCCACTCATCACGAGAGGGTTTGGGCTATAGTCCCCACGCGGGCCCAGTGCGGATTGGGGACTTCACACACATCTTCGACTTACTTCGCAGACAAGTGCATGTTTCCTCGCGATGTTTTCCTTCACCGAAAAGCTCAGTGGTAAATTCAAATTGAATTTCGCACATAAGTAAACTTAGAGGTGCGAGCCGGAATCGAACCCCCGACCCTCTGCATGAGAGGCGGTAGGTCGAACCACTAGGCCACCACAGCTTGTAAACCTACCTACTTATTTCAGGGGTAACCAACCGTCTGGACGTGATGGAGATGCTGGAAAAACGCGTCAAATCCCGGTTCTCTCACCGACACATATTTATATTCCCCGAGGAAACTGCTCCGGTGGATCTCTACAGGAATACCATGGCTGATATGCTGACCGTCCCTCTTAAAAAGGAGAAGAAGAAAGGACGCGCTAGAAAGAAGAGTCTTGGTAAGTTTCTAGGGGGACTTTCTCAATGGCCGTGACCCAAGATGGACGTTGACGTTTGTTGAGTCTCTCCAATTTTATTTTATTAATCATTTACACCGTACATTTACCTTTATTACCGAACAACTTGCAGGCCTGTGGCCCTTACTTTGATATTGGCGAAGTGTCCAAGACAGAAGCCATTAATTTATATAGAGTAGAATTCCACGCAGGCGAAGTCGCGGGCAGAAGCTAGTACATACATATTTTTGTACGCATTGAACACATCTTCGAACACATGGTAATATAGCCTTTATTTTCAGTAGTAGAAGAACCAATGGACACAGACGGTACAAACAACTCTATACCTATAGAAGTACTACAAAGGTGTAAAGTGGATGAGCACCAGTTTTCCACATTAGACCCCAGTTTTGTCGAAGATTGGAACGCTCATATAAATGGCTTGAAGGATGATGAGAAAGTATGTGATGCGTTGGAGAAACTCTGCTATTATACCAATAATGAACAGATCTTCAAGGACATTCTGGTAAGTTCTTTCATAAATTAAGAATGCGTTCTCAGTGCCGTGGTAGCCTAGTGGTTTAAGCTACCACCTCTCATGCTGAGGGTCGGCGGTTCGAAACCGGCTCGCATCGGTAAGTTTTAATTACGTGCGAAATTCAATTTGAATTGACCACTGAGCTTTTCGGTAAAGGATATTATCGTGAGCAAAGCGAAGTGATTTAAGGATGTGTGTGAAGTCCCCTATTGGGCACTGAACCCACGTGGTTACTAAAGCCCAAACTCTCTCTCTTGATGGGAGAGAGGAGGCATGGCTCAAAAATGATCATGGCGATATTAAAAAGCCCACAATTCTTTGATTCAACTTTATTAGAAAGTTACTAATCAAGAACGAAACTAATCTACACTTAAACGCGAAAAACACATGTTTAAAATTAAAGTAAAATTCGAAACCAACCAAAACGTGGAGAGTCTTATGATCAAAAACTTGAAAAAGAATTCATACACTTTACACAGCGTGAGAGCAACTACACTTCTCTACATTCACAAACCTTATAGCATTCAACACTTTGACCAAAGGCTCTAAGAAATCTCCAATCAAATGCGCTATAGGTCTCAACGCTTCTCTAACCGACCTCCCAACGTTACCCAAGAAGACCAGAGGAGGTTGTATGATAGCATTAAAGGTCAAAGTCAACGTGGGTTTTAGAGCATAGTCTGAAAATAACTGGACGCTACCCACAAGGAAACTCTTTAAAACTCTCAGTACAGACCTTTCTATGTGAAGAAAAATGGAGACGGGAAGGTTAGCAAATATTTGAGGTATAGCAAAGAATTCTGCTACAACTCTATTGGTAACGTTAGAAGCTCGTAACGCTATTTGCTCTGTATATGTATAAGTCCCATCCGAGGTTGATAGGAAATCACCGGAGTTCCTCTCAAAATAATACATTTCCAGTCGATCCGGTGACGATTCTGTAGTTATTTCCTGAAGTTTCGTCCAAAAAGTCTGCTTTGTGCATTCTTCTTTGACTGTCGAAAGTTTTCTCTTAGCTTCCAGCTTGCTTTCGTGATTTTGCTGTGTGTTTGGGTAAGCTAGTAAGTAGGGTTGTTGTAATACGTACAACTGTGTATCTCCGCCGCCGTTTCTGACAGCTTTTATGGGGCTAGAAGCTATAGGGAGCCTTGGGGAAGTCTGCGTAGCGGCTACAATAGGATCTCTCTTCTTGTGCTTCTGTACTACGACTTGTAAATATGATCCAGTGTCTCCCGATGCTTGGGACCTTACGTCGATTTCCGCTGAACTTTCCTGGTAATGGGTAGATGCCGATACGTCTAAATGCGTATTAGCTATTTCTAGCTCCTTCGCTTCGACACCCCGGTTTGTTGTTGAACTGGTGAATTGTGATACGTATTTCTTTGGAGATTGAGTCATTATTTGCCTTAAAAATGAAAAGTTAAATGTTTTTTCGTAAACAGATCGTCGCTATTTGAAAGTGACAAGATGTCATGTGACATTTGGTTTTCTTTTTCAGTCTTTGGAGTAGGTTTTAAGTTTGAAAACCTTCTTACTCCAATTTATCATTTCGTGTAGGTATGGGGCCTCATATGGGACAGTTGAGTTCGCCAATATGTAAATACAAACTTTTGCACCTTTACTCCTTTGTAATAAGGTCCAAAAGTGTACATATATTAATGAACTTGACTGTATATTTCCGGTATGATTATGCCATCTTTAGGGAAATAGTTATGTGTATAAATGGTTTGCATTCCATTTACATATTTATTAGGTATCGGAAATATACGAAAATCAATATTATTTTTTTTAATTATAAATGGGCTGGTGTTTGACCCTAATCACACCTGATGGAAAGTTATGATAGGGTCTAAATTAAAACACGTGTACGCAAAAGATGCCTATTTAAGATTATAAGAACTGACAAAGAAATACGCAGGGATATGGAGTGTGGAATGTGTCTTGGTAAGGAGCGCAATCTTATATGGCGAAACGGTTAAAAACGTGTCCAGCGTGATAAGCAACAAAACAAAACACACTCTCCTCACAACCGTTTTCGCTGCGTTTTCGCCTCAGCAGCGCCATCTGAAGCGCTACTGCAGACTATCCGCCTAGGTGGCTTGACTGGAGTGGCGACCGCAGCGCTCCCAACCTACCCGATTTTTTGTCCACCTTCGGAACTATAAAGATTGCGCTCCTTTACTTCAACCCTCCATACGCAGGGAGATTCTGGCTGCATTACAAAAAAACACATGTCAAAGTCAAATATTTTATTACATGAACACAATGATTTTTATACTTAGGGATAGGCCCATCCGAACATTCAGTCACCACTTTCTTCATACAACGAAATACAGCGCCGTCTGGTGGTCAACTGCATGAACTACGAGAATGTTTTGCGCGCTATAACCTCGCAGTGACGTAACGAGAGGTGTTGCTGACTTTTTTATTTTATTCAGTACAAACGACGAAAAATTAATGAACTCTTTTATACATGATGTATTTCATTATTTATTGACATTTTGAGACTGTCGACATCTATGGAATTTATATTTATTTGACAATGGAGGCCATCTCCATAATATTTTTTTTTTTTTTTTTTCTGGACCCTTGGAGACTATACATCTCTAAGATCTTAGATTTAAGTTTAAGTTAGGGACTATACATCCCTTCAATGTAATTGTAGTACGTACCGATATGTATATTTTATACATGTAATGTAAATGTTATAACTATGTGTAAATATTGAAAAAAGGCCTTCTGCTTGAGTTTGTTGCGGCGCTTCTTCTCAAGCAATGGGTCTAGGAAGCGCTAGTAAATTCTTTTCTGACGTGTAAAAGTGCCCCTATGTGGCCAATTTGCTGAATAAATGATTGAATTGAATTGAATTGAATTGAATAAACGACGTGAATGCTGTAATATCCTTTTTTCTAATAAAACATGATTCATAAATCAACTTTTGTTTATTTATTGACATAATAATTATTTATTTATATTTTCTTAGAAGTCCAAATTAAACATCTCACGTGAAATTCTTCATGTGTAAAGATGACTTCCTTACAAGGTTACTTTAACAAGCAGTATCCGTAACTATGGCAACTCCGTAACATGGCGTTAATATGGCGACGTCGTGTCATAAATATATTGTTAACAAAAATATTTCGATTGATGGAATAAACACAAGGTAATGTTAATCACCAATGAAACGATATTTCATGACACTTTTTCACTTTGCCTACGTGATTTCTGCAGCCTTTTATCACGCAAATCGGCATTTTTTAAGGGTTGCGTATATGTTGTTTGACATCCGCACGCGCCGGTGTCTCGCTGAGCACTGTGTCACGATTGGTGACCAAACTTGGATTGGGCAATTTTGGGCACCAACAAAGTGGGGTTATATGTCATGTGCGTAGACCCGGTCTATACGAAGTATTATATATGTCTATGCATGAACATGAGTTTCACAGGATCTTAAAATAATATTTAAATGTACTTATTTCATGCCCTGCCTCACAGGTGTGCAATATATTCTTAGATCTAAAATATTCTTACTTAACTAGAAAAAGTCAAACCATAACCCCACCATATATAATTATAATTAAAGTTGTCAGTAGGTATTTATTATGATACATTAATCGAATTGTCTATCATAGTTTTTGTTGATGCTGTAAAAACATTTTTTAATTAGCCAGTCGAAGAGCTTTTTCTTAAATGAAATGAATTTCGTGAATTGCTATTTTTAATTTTCAGTTCCAAATAGTCTGTACAATCGCACCGACGAAGCCTTTCATCGAAGCCTCAGACCTCGTCTCTACCATAGACAAAACAGTGGCGCCCGAACACAGAGTAAAACTGCTGCAATCGCTCTCCATACTAGAGTTGTCTCTGGTCATAGCCATGAAGCATGGAATGGAGATTTTCGACGGTCAACCTATGAATTTTGAAATGGTTTTGCATAGGTGAGTCTATATACTGAACAGTCGCTATCTAAATATATAAAACTCAAAGGTGACTGATTGACTGACTGACTGACATAGTGATCTATCAACGCACAGCCCAAACCACTTGACGGATCGGGCTGAAATTTGGCATGCAGGTAGATGTTATGACGTAGGCATACGCTAAGAAAGGATTTTGCGAAATTCCCACGGGAATGGGAAAAGCTAGTAAGATATATAGGAGCACACAAGGTGATCATAAATATCTGAAGACGGTCTTACTATCCAGACGTTAGACTGCATGTTGAGATATTTATGATTCCCTTTGTTTGTTCAGATATAGCTGATGACAACTGTAACTAGTCGCTTATCCATACTTATATTATAAATGCGAAAGTAACTCTGTCTGTTACCTTTTCACGCTTAAACCGCTGGACCGATTTAGATGATGGATAGAGATATTTCGAGAAGAATATTCTATTCCAGAAAATGCATAGTTCCCGCAGGAACGCTGTAACCAAATTCCACGCGGACAATGTCGCGGGTAGAAGCTAGTGTTCTATTATAACTTGGATTAAAATTAATTAAAGGATTATAAACATAATTATGCTACCTTTACCTCGGATTCCACACCTTAACATATTGAAAAAAGGGTAGTTAGGAGTTTACTAGGAAATTAAAACGTTAGAGGGCGTCCACAAATTACGTAAGGTAACTTTGGCTATTTTTTGCCCCCTCCCCCCTTTAGTGAGATATCGTGAGATTTTTCTTCCCCCAAAACGCCTCACGTGATTTGTGGACGCCCCCTTATGTAAGCCATAAAATGGCGAGGTCTGCTAAATAACTGGTTAGGTTTACATACATACACTCAAAAAACGCTCCTTTTGGCGCTGTCGGTTAACAAGTAATCCATTCAAGTACTTGATTAAGAATTTTGATAATTTTCGTGTTCCTATTATAATTGTTGCAATCCATACTTAATGTTTTATTCAATCATAGAGCGATAATTCATGTTTTCATTCAGTAATATTCAGAAATTAATTAAAACAGCGAAATATTTGACAGCTATTTGCGACGTTGCCAACTTTCGGAGTAAACCCTATTAAGTTTTAATAGGGATGACGACAACTTTTTTTTCCTTAGTCTATCAGGAAGATTATTGAAAAGTATTGGACACGTATTTTTTCTTTTTCACGTAATCAAACTTATATGGAGATATATTGAGTTGAAATGTCGCGTGACGTCACGGTTAGGTACGATTTATACCTAACGGTGACGTAGTTAGCCCTCACTCTCCAACTTTAATGCGTTTTAACTTAGTCATTCTTTGTTAATTTGATAAAACAAAAAATACATGTCTAATATTTTTTTATTACCTGACTGACTGACTAATTAAAATTTCGATTTGCTCACCCTGTCGTCATCCCTATTGTAAAAGTATTTTGTAAAGTTAATAAGTACATGTCATTTTTAATTCCTCCAGGTACACAAAATTCGCCAACACCAATTCTTCAACCCAAACTGTCCCTCGCCCAGTCATTCTGAAAGCCTTCGAGCATCTCCAAGCCTTGGAGATCATAATGCCTGTGCGCGGCACCGATTCTATTTCCAGCGACGTGTCGGGAAGTCGCCAGAAGGAATATCAGCTGTTCACTTTGACAGCTGCCAGCGAGTTGGGGGAGGCTGTGAAGGGTTTCAAGGCTTTGCCGACTGAGATCAGCCATTGGTATGGCAGCTGTGATGTGTAGTTGAAAGGCTTAGGGTGGTTGATTCAAACCGTCCGTTAAGGCGGTTCATAGACCCAGCTCAGCCGTCACTGTCACTCGTGGGACGAGTGAAAGAGAAAGCGCTACGCACAGAACGCCCGATTTAGTTAGTATTTAACGCGTTTTAATTTCTATAAAAATACCGTCTAAAAAAATGGCATTTATAAAGCTGTCGATGTATGCATATAATATGGATATTTTTTGTGTTATAATTAGTTTTACACTGTTTGATATAATAAACTGGAGTAAAGTTGGATTAGCGGTCCGAGTTAGAGGTTACTTTGGAATTAAATTGTATCGAGCGAAGTTTCGTGAAACGTGTATCGAAAGCTGTCAATGTAAGGATGATATAATCAAATATAACATATGTTTTTTTCATATTTTTAACTTTTAACATTTCTTAGAAAAGTATGATCTCAAATGAGCAATTTGACGATGCTGGGTCAGGGAAGGGCCTTAAAGGTTAACGTTAAGAGGGTTTATCCCGAAAGTTGGCAACGTCGCTTCTAGTTGTCAAGTGTTTCGCCGTGTTTATTAGTTTCTCAATATTACTGAATTAAAAAAGAAGTTATCATTCTATGGTTGAATGACGCGTCTCGTTTTATATTTGTTGGATTCAAATGATAAGATTACATTAAAATGCATGGAAAATGCGATGGAAAGTTTTCAAAAGATAGACCTTCCATAATCCTAAAAAATCATGTTCCTAGGATAATTGTTGCAATCCATACTTAATGTTTTATTCAACCATAGAGCGATAATTCATATTTTCATTCAGTAATATTCATAAATTTATGAAACCACCGAAATATTTGACAGCTATTTGCGACGTTGCCAGCCTTGGGAGCAAACCCTCTTAAATATTTTACTATGGGACAAAATGACGTTTCTGTATGGAATGACAGCTCGGCGGCCATATTTAACGACCAGGAGTCCGTCAACTATGCATGACCTCTATATGCATAACTATGCATAAGGACCTTAGGGTCGGTTGATTCAAACCGTCCGATAAAGTTAACGTTAACCACACGGCGGACACGCCCTATAAAACCATACCTTCGAACACAATGGACAAGAATACGCAAAGCTCGACTTAGATGGCGCTGCAAACGCTTGACCCAAACCAAAACCCAAACATTGCAGCTGTCAAATTTTTACGGGTTTTTTTGTTGAAAATTTTAAGTAGATTTGTTTAAAATTGTTAAATATTGACCGCAATTTTAATATTGGTTCAGTTATTTGTGATGAAAATGAAGACATCCCAATGCAATTATACCTGCCCCAGATACATACCAAGTCTTTCGGAAATACGCTTCATCCGTTCTCATTGCATCCTGGAACTGCACAGCGCGGCAGTTTTTAATAATTTAAGTAAAACCAATAACAACAAATATTTCTCTATGTAATTGACAGATGGTTTGGGTCAAGCGATCGCAGCGCTCCTAGTGGCCAAATAATGCAGATTCCTTGTCTATTCGTATGAAGTGTTTGCGTGCGAGGACGTCTGTGTGCGTGCGAGGTCTGTACACTTGTAAATGTGTGTGTATATCCACTCACCATCTCCGGATGGAACAAATGACGGTAAGGGCGAGTTGCGCGCCGGCTAGATTCAGGCGGGTGATTCCGTGGCCATTCTGTATTCAGTACTATTAAATATTCTGTAATACTACTCTATACCGCCCAGTAGACTCCCTCGCAAACACGAGAAAAATCCATTCTAGTTTTTAGGTATTTTATGTGAAAGAAAAGATGTAATTAGTCATGTAACTTAATTTATTGTACTTTATTTTGTCATTATTTTAAGTTATTTTATAAAACGCTTGATATGTTTATGTTTTATCATTTCAAAATGGACTTTAAATTAATACTACTCATAATACATATTATCCATACTAATATTATAAATGCGAAAGTAACTCTGTCTGTCTGTTACCTCTTCACGCTTCAACCGCTGGACCGATTTGCATGAAATTTGGTATGGAGATAGTTGGGGTCCCGGGAAAGGACATAGGCTACTTTTCATCCCGGAAAAACGCATAGTTCCCGCGGGAACGCGATAACCGAATGCCACGTGGGGGAAGTCGCGGGCAGAAACTAGTTACATTATAATTTAGTCATCGTAACTAATAAAATAAAATTAAAATACAACGCTTATTAAACTTAAAATCATTCACTACATGTCTGCTTACGTTCCCAACATTTACGAAGCGGAAATTATGACTGACGCTTCTTATACCTATCTCAACAGCCTATTTACGTCCCACTGCTGGGCACAGGCCTCCTTTCATCGCGAGAGGGTTTTGTTTTTGGGCTATAAGTAGTCCCCAACCGGGCCCATGGATTGAGAACTTCCACACACATCCTTGAATTACTTCGCAGATTTCCTCACGATGTTTTCCTTCACCGAAAAGCTCAGTGGTAAATTCAAATTGAATCTCGCACATAAGTAAACCCAGGTACGACCCGGATGCGATCCCCCGACCCTCTGCATGCGAAGCGAACGGAGGTCGAACCCTGTCGTCGAACCACTAGGCCACCACGGCTTAAACTGAATTTATTGCAATTATTTAGTCAGGCAACTTGAGAACAGATAATTTAGTTTGCATGTCAGCTGCATACATTTTTTCCAAAAAAATATAAACCTAAAATTCTCCAAACTGAACAATCAATCGGTCCACGTGATATTCGCCCTCTTTAAATCATTTTCATAATCCTGTTCACTAAACCTGTGTCTAAACCTATCTTCACTAGCGTTAATTTCTTCCAAATCTTCCAACTCAGTCACAGACAACTCTTTCAATTTTTTCCCTTTAATTTCTTCCGGAGTAATTCGGGACGACGACCCTCTTTCAACGTTCCCGCCATTTTTATTAAAATTGACGCCATTCAACTCATCGACCATAGAGTCGATAGCTCTATGAAGCTCGTTCGTGGGGTTGCCAGGACGCTTGTTCAGAAACCCGTTATTTTTCAATTTCGACGCGTTGTTGTTCACGAAGGCTTGTTTCTTGAACATCTGCAGGCCAGATGACTTTTTCTTCTTTTGGAGATATGCCTGTTTTGAAAAAATAAAAATAAATAGGTAACATGAACCTGATGGCTATGGAGTGTGGAATGTGTCTCGGTAAGGAGCGCAATCTTATATGGCGAAACAGTTGAAAACGTGTCCAGCGGATTTGATAAGCAACAAAACAAAACACACTCTCCTCACAACTGCTTTCGCCTCAGCAGCGCCATCTGAAGGCGCTACTGCAGACTATCCGCCTAGGTGGCTTCACTGGAGTGGCGACCGCAGCGCCCCCAATCTACCCAATTTGGTGTCCACCTTTGGAACTATAAAGATTGCGTTCCTTTACTTCAACCCTCCATACTGATGCCGTTCGAAATAGTAGTAGTTTTGACACATGTGCGAAAAGTTAGTCATTTTATTACGAGCCCCGATCGAAAGCGAACGTTAACTTAAATAAGGGACGAGTTAACTTAACATTTTTTAATACACTTTCTAAAACCTCATAAAAAAAGTATTAAACTACCACTCGCGCGCAAGAAACTTTTTTTACGCAACGCCCAGGTGTCAAAAGAACAAAAAGGACTCGTTCGGAAATGCGTAACTTTTCGCACTGTAAGTTAGGTAACGAAATGTTTACTATTTGTCCTGTATTGAAAAAACATTGTCAAAACTGCTTTACTTCTCTCTCTAACACATGTAGTTAAGGAGAGACAGCTGTACCTCGTGGAGTTTGTCGACGACAAGGCTATGGCCCGTGTTGATGCCGATCCCGCCGACTTCCTCGATGCTCTTGGACCGGTGGAAGGGCCGTAATGCGGACACGGCGCGCGAGACGCCCACCTACAAGACAAATATTAGTACATTACACACCTAGGGCGTTCAAGTAAAGAAAGTCTCAGATCGCGGGTAATTGAGGCCCGAGCCGGAGGCGAGGGCTATAATCTAGCGGTCTGAGGATTTCTTTACGACCGCCCGTGGTTAGTATACGATTTTACGTCACCACCTGGCCGTGAAGAGGGATTTTTCGTAGCGCCCAAGGGCGGTAAATCCCGCTTTTCGGCCTGGTGTGACGTAATAGTACATTACTACAGAGGCCGGGAAGGAGGATGTTGCAGGCCGAGTATTATATACGGCCGAACGAAGTGAGGCCGGATAGTTACGAGGCCGACAACTTCCGTTCCCCGCCGATGTATAGTGCTTTTCTCAAACATGCAATGAAATAAATAAATAATTTTTTTATAGCTGTATTGGCAGATCGTCATAGCGAACCATAGTGTAAATATTGCTTGTACCTTTTTTAAATGGCGGAATGCCAAGATGCTGTGTCACTAATATATGAAATGGAAATTTAAAAAAAGTGTTTACCGGCTGTGGCCTGCAACGTTTGTATGAAATCTCATTATAGACCAATTGTCTAGCCGCGCCTGAAAGTGATACTTCCCAGGCTAATAAGAAGAATATAATATCAATATTTCATTGCATGTTTGAGAAAAGTACATATCAGCAAAATCATCTACTAAGGCATTTCCTGCCTCGTGCGCGTCTTTGAAATGAACTTCCTTAAGCAGCGTACATTTCTCCGATCAGTGTCTTGTAAACTCAGCCGAAAGACGTCCACTGCTTGACACAGGCCTCCCCCAAGGCGCGCCACTCAGACCGGTCTTGTGCTACTCGCATCCACCGCTTTACAGAGTCGTCGCTCCATCTTGTTCCATCAGCCCTAAGAGTAGCACGCTTCAGCAGTCTTCTACTACTAAGTACTACTACTACTACTACAGCCTATTTGCGTTCCACTGCTGGACACAGGCCTCCTCTCATCACGAGAGGGTTTGGGCTATAGTCACCACGCGGGCCCAGTGCGGATTGGGGACTTCACACACATCTTTGAATTACTTCGCAGATGTGTGCAGGTTTCCTCGCGATGTTCTCCTTCACCGAAAAGCTCAGTGGTAAATTCAGATTGAATTTCGCACATAAGTAAACTTAGAGGTGCGAGCCGGAATCGAACCTCCGACCCTCTGCATGAGATGCGGTAAGTAGGTTGAACCAGTAGGCTACCACGGCTTAGCAGTCTTCTGTTTGTGCCTTTATTGGAGCTCTGTAAGACTGTCTTGCCTTCGAGAAACTGACTGTGAGAGCTGCATGGTTACAATAGATTGGGTCACATTAGATTGCAGCCCTCTCGGCGGGATGCGAGCTGGGAGATCTTGGTATTTGCAATCATTTACCTGTTTCAGTTTTCTGCTACTTCGAATGAGCACCCCGGAATAAGAACCTACAAGCCTATAACAGATACCAGCTTCGGTCAGGTCTAACTAAATGGGATCGTACCTGCCCGTGCCGTATCCTGTGCTCAGTGAGGTCGGCTCCCAGGAGCTCCTCATAAGGGTCCATACGGATGGGCAGTGCACAGTCGATCACCCACAACAGTGCCATCGTCACCAGCGAAGCCCACGTCATCAGGCAGACGCCAGTCAAGGCTTGCACGCCGAGCAGGTACCAGCCACCACCTGAGGATAAATTTCAGAACCTGGAGATCGAGGGTACCTAAAGAAAAAACCGGAAAAGAAGCGAGTTGAACTCGCGTGGAGAGGGTTTCTAACCCTTGATTATTTTCAATGACGTCATTTTCAAACCGTTCAATCAATCAATCAATCAAGTAATTTATTGCATGGTCATGTGTTACAATGGTCTTATAAAATATATTACAGTTTACAGTTCATCATGCCCTACCTCCGAGAGGTGTACAATATTTTGGTTGCTTACAAATTAAATAACCGGATATAACAGGATAAGCTCTTTTATATGATAGATTTCAAATACCATGGACTTCTTAATAATTTTCCTGTAATCTATAGTTCAATAACTATCCTCCGTATTTTTTCCAAAATTTTAGGTCCAGTGGTTTCGGAGATTAGGGGGGGGGGGGGGGCATTTTTCGCTTATTTTCTTAAATAACTCGAAAAGTTTTGAACAGAAAAGAAATGAAAATATATATTAGAGCTAGATCCTAATAAGAAGTACTTTCATTTGATATGTCACACAATATAGTTTGAAAATCTTCTTTAGTATTTTTTTCATTTTTAGCCCCCAAAATTACTTACATTACGGTTAGTAGCAATAGTGACCAAACAGTCGAACTATTAGGGAAACGAGACGTTCCTTCTTACTTTGACCTTCCAAAGATAAGTTTAAATACTTTCTCTTTTTACTGTTATATCCAAACTGAGCTTAAACTTCAATAAGCGGGGTTTATTTAGTTCGTAATTATTTAAGGGGGTAAATAGGTAAGATGTGAAGTATACATAAGTAGCTGAATTACCTTTGAACAGTCCCGACCTCCCGTTAGTGGTGTCCATTGGTATAGGGTTGTCAGCAAACAGACCCACCGCCAGTACTCCTGGAGACATGAATAACGAATAATACACAGCCCACCTGATGGTAAGTGGTCACTGCGGTCCATGGACGGAAATCCTATGATCCCCCACTAAGAAACCATAAGATTTCGAGCGTTGCCTAGCCTGATGCCTAAGATGGAATGCCCCTGTGCTAGAAATTTCACCGGCTGCCTTATCCTTAAAATGATGGAAAAAAAAGACACTTCAATAAATGCATAAATCATCACATTTTTTTTCTCCATATTAATACGAAACAACATTATGTTAGGTATTACTTTGTTACTACTACTACTACTACTACTACAGCCTATTTGCGTCCCACTGCTGGGCACAGGCCTCCTCTCATCACGAGAGGGTTTGGGCTATAGTCCCCACGCAGGCCCGGTGCGGATTGTGGACTTCACACACATCTTTGAATTACTTTGTTAGTAAGTAAGTAAATAACCTTGTCTATACTACCACCAATTTATCATCCGGAGATGGAGAGTGGATCATTGGCCCGCGTAGTGGTACAAAGTACACACATATTTACAAGTGTACAAACGTCCTCGCACGCAAACATTGACACTTCATTCTAATTGTGTTCGAAATCGTACTTTTATAGGCCGTGTCCGCCGTGTGACGTAAGCCTTGTATATCTTCAGTTGATCGATGATAGATTTGCTAGTTCTTTTTGTTGTGCAGGGTACGTAACTTACCCCAGAATCCGCAGGCCCCGTGCACACTCGAAGCCCCCACTGGGTCATCGATCCGCAGCTTGTCGAAGAGGGGAGTGGTGGCATTGGCTATGGCTGCTCCAATCAGACCGATCAGAATCGCCTCCCAAGCTCGGTAGAGGAAGCAGCCCGCTGAAATCAACGTAGCTATTGGCGATGCGAAGATTCTCCCCAGCGCCTCTAGTGGCAAAAATATGAATCTGACTAAGAACGACACTTTGACAGATCTCGATACAATTTTCACCCTTCAAGTTGACAGCCGCCATTTTGACGTTTCCCGTTAAATGGCAGACTTGTGCTGAAGTGTCGTTCTTAGACAAGTTCTAAATTTCACCGCTAGAGGCGCGCGCGTAATCTTCGCATCGCTAATCAACAATTCCTCAACCAAATCTCTCAAATTTGATCAATGAATCTACGAGTAGAGTCTCTCGTAGTCTTACGCCCGGTTCCTATTATTTTTTCTATGTTGTTTTAAGTTTTTACTAACATAGGTTTTAAGTCACTCTGTTACTAACATCGCTATAATATGGACCTTTGTCTGTAATAAAAGATTATTATAATTATTATGTCCCTGCAATCTCCGCCTCGTACAAAGTCTCCAACGCCAGTGGCGCCCGCTGGTGGCCCTCATTATGCACCAAAATCAATCCAAAAATCTTCAAATTTGGGGATTTATTCTCAACTGGCAACATTAAACCCAAACGTTTCTAATCTCCTTTATCTGTGTTGTCATGTAAAAAGTATTGTATTCCATCTGTCAAAACTCAAAAACTTGGTTCGCGTGGTTTTACCTGTTACTGAAACGAGCGCGCCGAGAATACTGTTGATCAGCTCCATCACATCCGCTTTGCCTTTGTTTTTGATTAGCGAATATCTATAAAAAGGAATGAAAGTCAGTTGTATATGCAAAGTAAATTTTTGCTTTGTTTTATTACTTACCATGTTTTCTACTGGTGCCAAGCACCTGGCACGTATTTAGTTCAAATGCGAAGGCGTAGGTATCTATATCCATCCATATCCATACTTAATATTATAAATGCGTAAGTTACTCTGCCTGTCTGTCTGTCTCTTGCCCCTTCACGCTTCAACCGCTGGACCGATTTGGTTGAAATTTGGTATAGAGATAGTTGAGTCCCGGGAAAGGACATAGGCTGCTTTTTATCCCAAAAAAATGCATCGTTCCCGCGGGAACTCGATAACCAAATTCCACGCGGACAAAATCCAAAATCTCGGGAAGAAGCTAGTTAATTATAACCGCTTAGTCGTACTTACAAAAGACCGAAGCAGCC
The DNA here is from genome assembly GCA_963971205.1 of Aethes cnicana. Lineage (NCBI taxonomy): Eukaryota > Metazoa > Arthropoda > Insecta > Lepidoptera > Tortricidae > Aethes > Aethes cnicana. The sequence goes on along the minus strand of OZ020300.1, from coordinate 5,105,305 downwards.
ACCTCCAAATGACCCCATCATCGTCATGACAGCTGCACGCGCTGCGTACTGCCATTTTGCACCGCTCACCTGACGATAGGTAAGAGATAAGAGGGTTTACTCCGAAAGTTGGCAACGTCGCAAATAACTATTTGCTTATTTGACAACTGTCAAATATTTCGCTGTTTTCGTTAATTTCTGTATATTACTGAATGAAACATGAATTATCGCTCTATGGTTGAATAAAACATTAAGTATGGATTGCAACAATTATCATAGGAGCACGAATTTTTTTGGATTTGGACTATCTTTTGAAAACTTTCCATCGCATTTTCCATGCATTTTTATGTAATCTTATTTGAATGCCTAACCATAAAATTTTAAACGAGACGCGTCATCTTCTGTATATATAAAAGGCAAAGGTGACTGACTGATGTATAAACGCCCAGGCCAAACCCGTAAAGCTAGAAACTTGAAATTTCGCACACGTATTGCTCTTATGACGTAGGCATCCACTAAGGAAGGATTTTTCAAAATTCAAGCCCCAAGGGGGTGAAAGTTTTAGATAAACGCAAAGGCCACACCCCTAGGGCTACAAACTAGAAATTTCGTACACGTATTCCTCTTACGACGTTGGCATCCACCAAGGAAGGATTTTTCAAAATTCAACCCCCAAGGGTGTGAATTAAAGGATGAAAGTTTTAGATATACGCAAAGGCCAGATCCGTAAGGCTACAAACTTGCATTTTCGCACACGTATTCCTCTTATGACGTTAGCATCCACCAAGAAAGGAATTTTCAAAATTCAACCCCCAAGGGGGTGAAATAAGGGATGAAAGTTTTCATAAAACTTTTTATTCCTTGGACATATTTGCATGATATTTCATACGACTTGAGTGCGGCAAAAATAATGAGTGACGTATTTCAGAGTTTTCTAAAATTCAACCCTTAAGCGGGTAAAATAGGGGATTAAAGATTTAAATAAACGCACAGGCCAAACCCTTCGGGCTACAAACTTAAAATTTAGTACGAGCATTCCTCTTATGACGTATGCATCCACTAAGGAAGGATTTTTCAAAATTCAATCCCCAAGGGGGTGAAATAGGGGGTGTAAGTTTTAGATATACGCAAAGGCCAGATCCGTAAGGCTACAAACTTGAATTTTCGCACACGTATTCCTCTTATTACGTTAGCATCCACCAAGAAAGGAATTTTCAAAATTCAACCCCCAAGGGGGTGAAATAAGGTATGAAAGTTTTCATAAAACTTTTTATTCCTTGGACATATTTGCATGAAATTTCATACCAATTGAGTGCGGAAGAAATAATTAGTAACGTATTGCAAGAGTTTTCTAAAATTCCACCCTTAAGAGGGTAAAATAGGGGATGAAAGATTTAAATAAACGCACAGGTCAAACCCTTCGAGCCACAAACATAAAATTTGGTACACGTATTCCTCTTGTGACGTAAGCATCCACTAAGGAAGGATTTTTTCAAAATTCAACCCCCAAGGGATTGAAATAGGGGATGAAAGTTTTCATAAAACTTTTTATTCCTTGGACATATTTGCATGAAATTTCATACGAATTGAGTGCGGCAAAAAGAATAAGTAACGTATTTCAGAGTTTCTAAAATTCACCCCTTAAGAGGGTAAAATAGGGAATGAAAGATTTAAATAAGCGCACAATCCAAACCCTTCGGGCTACAAACTTAACATTTAGTACACGCATTCCTCTTATGACGTAGGCATCCAATAAGAAATGATTGTTCAAAATTCAAACCCCAAGAGGGGATGGAATTTTGTATTAAACTTTTTATTTCTTCAACATACGTGCATGACGTTTTGTATGAATTGAGTGCGGCAAAAATAATGAGTGACGTATTTCAGCGTTTTCTAAAATTGAACACCTAAGAGGGAAAAATAGGGGATGAAAGTTTTAAATAAACGCACAGGCCAAACCCTTAGAGCTAGAAACTTGAAATTTTCTCACATATTCCTTTAATGACGTAGGCATCAACTAAAGAAGATTTTTTTCAAAATTCGTAAGGGTTGTAAGCTTCCATGGTACTTTCATGTTCCGTTATAAAGCTCACTTAAAATCTAAATATATAAAAGAAGAAACTGACTGACTGACTGACTGACTGACATATCAACGCAGAGCCGAAACTACTGGTCGTAGAGAGCTGAAATTTGGCATGCAGGTTTATTGGGGAGCATAGGGGAGCACTAAGAAAGGATTTCCCGAAATTCCCACGGGAACGGGAAAAAAAGGGATTTTTACATTTTAATGTTTAGGCGCGTACGAAGTCGCGGGAAACATCGTAGAGATCTGAAATTTGTCATGCAGGTTCCTTGGGGAGCGTAGGGAAACACTAAGAAAGGACTTCCTGAACGGGAACGGGAAAAAATGTTTTTTTTTACATTTTAAGGCGCGCACGTAGTCGCGGGAATCATCGTAGAGAGCTGAAATTTGGCATGCAGGTTCCTTCGGGAGCGTAAGGGAGCACTAAGAAAGGACTTCTCGAAATTCCTACGGGAACGGGAAAAAATGGGATTTTTACATTTTAATGTTTAGGCGCGTACGTAGTCGCGGGGATCATCGTAGAGAGATGAAATTTGGCATGCAGGTTCCTTGGGGAGCGTAGGGGAGCACTATGAAAGGATTTCCCGATATTCCCACGGGAACGGGAAAAATGTGTTTTTTACATTTTAATGTTTAGGCGCGTACGAAGTCGCGGGAAACAGCTATCTATCTATCTAAATATATAAAAGAAGAAACTGACTGACTGACTGACATATCAACGCAGAGCCGAAAATACTGGTCGTAGAGAACTGAAATTTGGCATACAGGTTCCTTGGGGAGCACTAAGAAAGGATTTCCCGAAATTCTCACGGAAAGGCGGAAATAAGGGATTTTTACATTTAAATTTTTAGGCGCGTACAAAGTCGCGGGAAACATCGTAAAGATCTGAAATTTGGCATGCTGGTTCCTTGGGGAGCGTAGGGGAGCACTAAGAAAGGACTTCCCGAAATTCCCACGGGAACGGGAAAAAATGGGACTTTTAAATTTTAATATTTAGGTCGCGGGAATCACCGTAGAGAGCTGAAGTTTGGCATGCAGGTTCCTTGGGGAGCGTAGGGAAACACTAAGAAAGGACTTCCTGAACGGGAACGGGAAAAAATGTTTTTTTTTTTACATTTTAAGGCGCGTACGTAGGCGCGGGGATCATCGTAGAGAGCTGAAATTTGGCATGCAGGTTCCTTCGGGAGCGTAGGGGAGCACTAAGAAAGGACTTCTCGAAATTCTTACGGGAACGGGAAAAAATGGGTTTATTACATTTTAAGGCGCGTACGTAGTCGCGGGGATCATCGTAGAGAGATGAAATTTGGCATGCAGGTTCCTTGGGGAGCACTATGAAAGGATTTCCCACGATATTCCCACGGGAACGGGAAAAATGTGTTTTTTACATTTTAATGTTTAGGCGCGTACGAAGTCGCGGGTAACAGCTAGTTCAACCATATAATGATAACTTCTTTTTTAATTTAATTCAGTAACATTGAAAAATTAATAAAAATAGCGATACATTTGACAGCTATATGCCACACATTGCCAACTTTCGGGATAAACCGTCATAAATACTGAAGTTTATTCAGATGAATGCATAGACATAAATATTACTTCGTATGGACCCGGCCTAACGTAGATACTGTCATGTTTCCCCACTTCATTGGTGTCCAATCCAAAGTTAAACTTGTATCGTGACACTAAAGCTGGGTCACATTTTTTCAACAACGAGACGAGTTTTTAGATACTGAGAAACAGCTTCGAAAAAAGTTTTTTAAAAAACGCTTATTGTCACGCACGCTCGGTGACAGAACTTTGGATTGGACACCGTGGAAGTGGGGACATATTACGTGTACGTTAGACCGGGTCTATATTATTTACGTCTACGGATGAATGAGATTTGAACACGTGATCTTGACCAGAAACTATTCGAAACGATACAAAGTGTGTATATGGAGCGTCCATATCGCTAACTAAGAGTATACTCTTATGCCTATTCCGTACGCGCAGAGGGAGAGCTGTGCCCAGCAGTGGGACATGAACAACTGTTGTGGTGGTGGTCACCTTCCATCCATATCCTATGTCCTGTTTCTTAAAAGAGCTCCTGAGCCCAAATCACTTTACTACCTTTCAGCGATTCTTCCCATTGTTTTTGATCTTGCCAAACCACCGGAAAACAAACCTTTACTCAAAAACACTTATTGACGAGTGCTCAAATAAAAAAAATACTCAAGTGCCGTGGTGGCCTAGTGGTTTGACCTACCGCCTCTCATGCAGAGGGTCGGGGGTTCGATTCCGGCTCGCACCTATAAAGTTTGCTTATGTGCGAAATTCAATTTGAATTTACCACTGAGCTTTTCGGTGAAGGAAAACATCGTGAGGAAACCTGCACGCATCTGCGAATAAATTCAAGGATATGTGTGAAGTCCCCAATCCGCACTGGGCCCGCGTGGGGACTATAGCCCACCGCCCAAACCCTCTCGTTGATGAGAGGAGGCCTGTGCCCAGCAGTGGGACGCAAATAGGCTGTAGTAGTAGTAGTAGTAGTAGTAGCTCAAATAAAGATCATTTAGCAAATTACAGCATCAATCATGCATAACAATAGTATTTTAACCAAGTATTTTAGAAAAACACTCTCGCGTGCCTGGCAGAATTACTAGCATCCAGATGAATGCAAAATGGCGGTCGTTTAGTTTAAATAGGCGCATACATGAGTAAAGGACGATTTAGCTAATTGGTCGCGTAATTGGCCGTAAGAGACACTTATTTATGTGTTTAACTGGTATTCTGGAACTTCACCTTGACTTTGAAAAGTTTACAGTCTAGTTCATTAATATTCTACTCGTAACATGGTCAAAATATCTGATCACGTTTCTAGCATAAGGTAAAATGTATCCGAACGCTTGTCGTTTGCCTTGGACAGTTATTGTTCAAATACCTACTGATGAAAGCTGGTTTCGCTTATATTTTAGTTTACTTAGTTTAAAAATAATCATTAGCTTTAAATATATTACTAAGTCAAACATTTTAAGCGAGAGACCTCATCATGTTCTTGTTGACATGTATTAATGAACTCTTTTATACATGATGTATTTCATTATTTATTGACATTTTGAGACTGTCGACATCTATGGAATTTTTATATTTATTTGACAATGGAGGCCATCTCCATAATATTTTTTTTCTGGACCCTTGGAGACTATACTTACATCTAAGATCTTAGATTTAAGTTTAAGTTAGGGACTATACATCCCTTCAATGTAATTTTAGTACGTACCTATATGTATATTTTATACATGTAATGTAAATTAAGTAACTACTTGTGTAAATTTTGAAAAAAGGCCTTTTGCTTGAGTTTGTTGCGGCGCTTCGTCTCAAGCAATGGGTCTAGGAAGCGCTGGTAAATTATTTTTCTGACGTGTAAAAGTGCCCCTATGTGGTCAATTTGCTGAATAAATAATTGAATTTTGAATTTTAGAATTATATAGGTACTATGTATAACTCGAGTGAACATAACTACGAAGTCACGTGCAAAAGAATACTTGGTTAACTTTAGGGATCTCCTATCTTTCGGATACTATTCTTTTTCATTATTTTAGACGGAAAAACAGACAGACGGCCCATGCCTGATGGAAAGTGGTTACCGCCGCCTATAGACATACGAGTATGCAACACCAGAGGCGTCACCAGCAAGGGGTTGCCGGTCTCGAAAATAATAACACCTTTTTTAAAATACCCCATGTTTTAGCGTTGAGGGAAAAAATCCCTGGGGAGTACCTATAGCTTATTCCCTATTTAGCGCAGATTGGAATATATTTGTAATACGACTTCCAAGAGGAAAAAGGATGCAAAGTGCTGCCATAGAGGAGTGATACAAGAAGAGTGGCAGAGCCTATACTGTAGTGCATGCTCCGAAACCCGGGTTAACACTAGAATCACTAGATCGACATCTAGCGCCCAGTGGCTGAACCCCGATTACCCGACCGTTTAGCAGTTACTACCGCTACTTGAAGATAGATGGCGAGCCGAATGCAAAGTGTATTTCTAAACAATTTCTAACTAATATTATAAATAGAATTCTTTTTTGAAATCCTCTTATTACACAGAGACTTCGGGTTGTAGGTTGTAAAAGTTGTAAACTGTTACGCAATTATAAAATATGCTTTGCGCTCGGCTCGCCATCTAGCTTCGATTAGCAACTGCTTAACGGTCAGGTAATCGGGGTTCAGCCACTGAAATCTAGATGTCGATCTAATGTTAACCCGGGTTTCGGAGCACGCATACTACAGTATGGGCTCTGCCACTCTTTTTGTATCATTTCTCTATGGTGCTGCGGGTGCTCTGAACGCGATTTGGAAGTCGGAACGCAGCTTATGGCCTCTTCCCACTCACCCCATAGGTACTTCCCGAGTTGAAAGCCAGCCAGCCCCACCACAGCACAAATGTCCCCATGACGGCGTTCACTGGGTTCCCGAGGGGCAAGGGCGCCGTACCCTTCGCGTAGCGGCCCAGCCGTGGGCCCAGCATCAGGGCCGACGCGAATGCTGATGCTCCTCCTTAAATACAAAAAACAGTAGACGGAAAGTCTTCCTTTACTGGCTGACTGATGACAACGCACAGCCGAAACCACTGGTCGTAGGAAGCTGAAATTTGGCATGTAGGTTCCTTGGGGAGTGCAGGAGTGCTCCTATTTTTCCCGTTCCCGTGGGTTGCGGGAAATTTAATTATATTTTTATTGCTCCTTTCCACTCCTCAAGGAACCTACATGCCAAATTTCAGCTCTCTAAGACTGGTATAGTTTCGGCTGTGCGTTGTTATCACTCATTCAGTCAGAACGGAGGTTTTCGAGTTGATAAAAAACCAATCAATAACTTTTTTTACCAACTCGAAAAAAATAAGAACCTAAAAAACATGCTCAGAATTGATAGACTGATTCCGTGGTTAAAATATTGTCATAAAGTTTTGCTTCATCATTTCACCCGAAAGACGTCCACTGCTGGACATAGGCCTCCCCCAAGGCTCGCCACTCAGACCGGTCCTGTGCTACTTGCTTCCACCGGTTTCCCGCGACCTTCACGAGGTCGTCGCTCCATCTTGTTAGAGGCCTACCGACAGCTCGTGCTTCCGGTTCGCGGGCGCGACTCGAGAACTTTCCGGCCCCATCGGCCATCATTGCAGTCCTGCGAGCAATGTGCCCCGCCCACTGCCACTTAAGGCTCGCAATTCTTCGGGCTATGTCGGTGACCCTAGTTCTACTGCGGATATCCTCATTTCTGATTCTATCACGCAGAGAAACCCCGAGCATAGCCCTCTCCATTGCCCTCTGAGTGACTTTGAGCCTTCTTATGAGGCCCATCGTAAGCGCCCACGTCTCGGAACCATAAGTCATCACTGGCAACAGACACTGGTCGAAGACTTTCGACTTGAGACACTGCGGTAATTTGGACGAAAAGACACTGCGAAGCTTCCCGAACGCTGCCCAGCCGAGTCGGATTCGACGATTGACCTCTTTCTCGAAGTTGGACCTACCTAACTGGACTGTTTGTGTTTGTCCCAGGTATACATAATGGTCAAGTTTTGCTTGACCCTATATAAAAATATTGCTCGTTTGCGTTACAGCCTATTTGCGTCCCAATGCCGGGCACAGGCCTCCTCTCATCACGAGATAGGGTTTGGGCTACAGTCCCCACGCGGGCCCAGTACGGATTGGCGAACTTAGAGGTGAGAGTCGGAATCGAACCCCCGACCCTCTGCATGAGAGGCGGTAGCTCGAACCACTAGGCCACCAGGGCTTTTTTTTTAAATCGCTCGTCTAATAGTAGGTACAATATAGGTGACGGCACGGATCTTGAGCGGTAAGCGAAAGTTGAGTGGATTTCTGCGCAAGTTACGACTGAAGGGCCAATAGGCGTGCGTGCGTGCAAGTTCGGTGCCGATGCCTGTATTTTCTAATATATAAAATTCTCGTGTCACAGTGTTTGTAACCAAACTACTCCGAAACGGCTCGACCGACTCTTATGAAATTTGGTGTGTAATGTGTATGTTCAGTAGGTTTGAGAATAGGACGTAATATATCTTTCATACTCACCCAAAAAAAAAATAAGGCGCCGGTACGAAGTCCTAGTAGGGATATAAGATAGTTACCGACGAGGTGCACTGGCCCAGAGCCAGCTATGTCCACGGCGCCCATGCGGCTCAGAAACCCATGCTCGCCCCACACCCAGCCCGCCGGGACGCAGTACACGACCGTGTTCAGGAATGAGAACAGACAGTACGCTTTGAAGTTGCATCTGTGGGTGAGAATGGCGTCATGTAGTTACAGTCGCCATGTTTTATATCTATTTATCTACACTCATATCATAAACCCTCTAAGTACCTATGATGCGTTCAAAAAGCGCAAATTATGACCAGCATTAAGATGAACTGTTTAGTTAGAACAGATTTCTTATCTGTGAAAATGTTCTAATAGCTATATCAAATTGGCTATGGGTGAAAAATGACAATGTGCTCGATTATTTTTTCATGGATAGGAATAACCTTCCGTATCAAGAGAAAAAAATCTCAGAATTTTCCGTGCCGTAGATTTCGCGTAAAAAAAAGAAATTGATTTTGTGTTATGACGATTGAAATAAAGGTGTTTCCTTGGTCCAAGTAGGTATGCAGCACTACTTCTTGAAAAAATCAATAATGTCAATAGTGTCAACCCTTTTTTTCAAGAAGTAGTGCTGCATACTTGGACCAAGGAAACACCTTTATTTCAATCGTCATTGTCATTTTTCACCCATAGCCAATTCGATGGTCTAATAGCATTCAAATTCCGAACATCTTCGAACAGCAATGCCCGCCTATATTCTTTAGTCAGACAGCGAAAGTTTGTACCAAATTCAAATGGCGGCTCTATTCTTATTAGCCTATGCTTTTTGAAAATCGAATGTCGCCATTTTGGACAGATTTTGAAGCATCTTAGAGGTTTTATAAAATGAGTGTAGATAAAGTTGTGTATGCAATGCAACTATACATAATTATGCCTTAAAACACTCGTGCGATATTATTATAAAACCTCACTCGTGTTTTAAGGACCTTTATTATCTAGCAGTTACATAAACTACTATTACACAGTGTAGTGTAATACACTACACTTTCAATGGACATTATTTCATAGGATAAGATGCTGAAGTACATTCACATAGGTTCAGGCATCGGCACACAACTTGAGCGGTGGCCTTGGTTGCGCAGAATTCAAAAATAAAGGGGCTATATTCGAAGTCTTATAAATAGGGATCTCCCTGTTCCCTATAGCCCCTATAGGATCGCTCACGCGTCAAGTTGAACTTTAAAAAATGTAGCTGCTTAGTTCACGCCACGCGTGAGAGATTCTATAGGGAACAGGGAGATCCCTATTTTACAAGCTTTTATTAAGTTACAACGAACTACAAGAACTTTATATTATGCTACTTGCTGCTACGGAACCGTTCATGGGCGAGTCCGACTCGCACTTGGCCGCTTTGTTTTTCATTTGGTAGAATGCCAAGACATTGTGACTGATTCAAAACTCATTATTGATCACGTGAAATGAGTTGTCGATAAGTAACCAACTAATTAAAAATTCTATTATACTTACAAGTTAATGTTAATTAAACATGGACACTTTGAAATTTCATACTTAGTTTAATAATTTTATACTTAGCAACATTGTATTCGAACAACTCTGCAAATAAAACAGAAATAGATACCGAACAATGTTAAAGTACCTATCATTGTAGCCAAACATGAATTTTTCTTTTACTAGATACATCTATTCCAATTCAAAGATGTCTGTGAAGTCCCCAATCCGCACTGGGCCCGCGTGGGGACTATAGCCCAACCCTCTCGTGATGAGAGGAGGCCTGTGCACAGCAGTGGGACGCAAATAGGCTGAGGTAGGTAGGTAGATACACCTATGGAAAAATACTAATTAATCTCTTTGTATGTAACTGACCAAGGGCTATATTCGAAGTCTTTAAATAGGGAACAGCGAGAACCCTATTAAAACTTCGAATATAGGCCCAGAGTGATCGAGAAGCATAGTATGGTAGGTATATATAATGTAAATAATGAATAGAGGCAATCTTTCATTGAAATCCGGTTCCGGTTATCAGATTGCGCGAAGGTTGAGGCCGACAGGATCATGTAATTTTCTATTCAATCCATGTGCTATTTATCATTCATCCATGGAGAATTCTAATTAGGTAGGTACCTAATATTATTAGCAACTAGAACTTAATTATTTTTTATATATAACTAGCTTCTGCCCGCGACTTCGCCCGCGTGGAATTCGGTTATCGCTCTCCCGCGGGAACTATGTATTATTTCTGGGATAAAAAGTAGTCTATGTCCTTTCCCGGGACCCCAACTATCTCCATGCCCATCTTAATCAGTCCAGCGGTTGAAGCGTGAAGAAGTAACAGACAGATAATGAAGAGGCCCTTTCTCACCTCTCAGCCATGGCCCCGCTGACGATGGTAGTGGCTGTAGTTGCAAACGAAAGCTGGAACAGGAAGGAGGCGAACACGGGCCCCATGAGCGCGTCGCCCACCGGTGGGTCCACGAGGAAGTCGCCCACGCCCACCACTGGGTTCGAGTACGGACCCTGCCCGAACGAGAGGCCGTAGCCGAAGATCCAGTACGTCAGACCTGCGAAGATTTAAGCCTTCATTCGTGAAGCAGAAGGATTTATGTAGATAGAAGAAGAAGAAGAGGAAAATATTTATTCAATAAAAACACACATAGAGATCTTAAGTGACTAAAAGGGCAAGAAATTTCAACACATGGGTGTGCAAGGGGCCCGCAATGTGTGCGCATGAATAGGCTCTGACTCAGCATATGTTGCAGTCGAAGGACTACAACGCTGTTATTCTGCCAGGACCTACTATAGATAGATAGGATAGGTAACGATGAAACGTCACGGCTGTCGATAAGCATTGCGCATCCGACTTTATTTTCATAATCCATAATTGCATTTTATGTGATAGTGTACTAGCCGATGCCCACGAGCTTCGTCCCGCGTAGACTTAGAATTTGCGTACCGGAGGATACTATACATATAGACAGTTATAGTTATAGAAGTATTGAAAAATTGGCTTGACCCGTGGAAAACACTTTCCCGTGGAAATATCGGTCTCAAACTTTTTCATCCAAATCGGTCCACTCGTTGCGACGTGAAGGAAGGACAAACAAACAAACACACTTTCACATTTACGTATAATATTAATATGGATGAATAGTAGTAAGTATGGATAATAGTGCCCAATCCTTTTTTAATATGGCAATAAGTAATCTATAACAATCACTGGCGTAAATATGCCTTTAATATAGACCTCAGGTCAGGGTAGGCAACTCATTCGAGATCATATGATATCTTATCCAGAAATCACAAGATCTTGGCATGTGTGCTCGTTTCTATACCAATTACGTGAAAAAAAGAAATGGCATTTAGACAGAAATAAAAGTCAAATTTGTAAAGTTTTCTGGGGCTCTTCGTAACGTTACATCCACATATGGTCTTATTTTACTTAGACTTACCGCCCAAAGAAATATCTGCCAGATTCTTCATCATGATGTTCGCTTCGTTCTTTATAGAGACGCAACCGGATTCCAGCATGCCAAACCCTGGGAAGAAGTTAATATATCAAAACCCTTTTAAGTTGTAGTTTGGTTGTAATATCTATTTATGGAACTGAGTCGTGGGCGCTCACGATGGACCTCGTAAGAAGGCTCAAACCAACCAACCACCACAACCATAACAGCCTATTTGCGTCCCACTGCTTGGCACAGGCCTCCTCTCATCACGAGATGGTTTGGGCTATACACACGCGGACACAGTGCGGATTGGGGACTCCACAAACATCCTTGTATTACTTCGCAGATGTAAAGGCTCGGGGTTGATAGAATCAGATATTATGATATCCGCAGAGACGTAGCCCGAAGAATTGCGAGTCTTAAGTGGCAGTGGGCGGGGCACATTGCTCGCAGGACTGATGGCCGATGGGGCCGGAAAGTTCTCGAGTGGCGCCCGCGAACAGGGAGACGAGCTATCGATGCCTCCAACAAGATGGAGCGAAATTTAATTTAAATCGGTGCAACGGTTTAAGCGTGAAGAGGAAACAGACAGACAGAGTTATTTTCGCATTAGTATAGAAATATAATGATTATCTTACCAGTCTGCATTGTAAATATGATGAAAGAAGAAGTCAGGATCCAATTGGTGTCCTCCAAATCGATCTCAAAGTTTTCCTGCAGGTTCACCGTGCTGTTGGTCCGGTTTGGGGACCTGAGACCCACGCGGGGCTCCGAGAAGTTCCAATTGGAGTCCATTGTCGTTTTAGTTACGTTAGGGTTTTAAAGTTTAGCTCAGAATTTGACTTGTTTTTGCATTAGGTACTGGTGTTTACGTACACTAATATTATTGCTTATTAACATTATCTTTTTGAAAAATAAACGTGTCGTTGAATTTTTTTTGTCACATATTCATTTATTATTAACTGGTTGAATGTCTCTTTTTCCAATGATCACACTTCATATTACAAAATTAAAAAAAAGTTCTCAAACTGGTAGCTGGCCGAAAATTAAGAAACAAAATTAAATTATGTTCGAACGTCCACGGTCTGTTTCACGCTGCTACTGGCAGGTTGTCGAGATGACCGCATCCAAAGAAAGCGATGAGTAAAGTGACCGATGCGCTGTCAACAGTAGCTTTATACTGCCTCATTCGGTTCAAGCCTTCACTGAAACCTGTAGCACTACCATGAGTTTACAGTGACCGTACTCGCTAGCGACTACGGAAACGATTTGTATGAAGAATTTTAGTTCAACGAGTGACCGCCAGGGGCGCTGTACTATTCTTCATACAAATCGTTTACGTAGTCGCTAGCGAGTACGGGCACTGTAAACTCATGGTAGTGCTACTGTGAAACTAAGGTACGGCGTATCGCGTGGGGACTAGGATAGCCGTCTCGAGACAAAAGACATAAGTCCACACTGTCCAACAGTGGTGCGTAAGCTGGTGGTAGGACCTGGTGGAAGTGTCCGTCCGAATAGCTACCACCGTCTTACTCGCTAACCTGCCGCCAACCAAGTAACAGTGCTCGCACTGTGTTCTGTTCCGGTAAGGGGGTAAATCAGCCGGTTAATTAATGCTTTAGGGTCAAAATTGCCAAAATCTGAAAAGCAGCAGTGAGTGATCCTACAGGGAACAGGGAGATCCCCATTTAAAGACTACGAATATATATAGCCAAAGTTCAACTTGACGCATGAGCGATCCTATAGGGAACAGGGAGATCTCTATTTAAGACTTTGAATATAGCCTCTAGTTGCTTAAAGTTCGATTTCAACTGTGTGTTCTCGTTTGCCTACAATCCTTACTAATATTAGGTCCTTACATATGAAATTGGCGTTTCATATGGCAGAAATGAAAACGATTTTTTTTTATGAAACTATTTTTTTATTTAGTCAAAGTATGTACCATGGCTATCTATGCACTTTTGCCATCTCGAAGGTAGTTCATTGATTCCTTTACTAAAAAAAGTGTGTGAGCGAGAATCAATAAAATCTTTGAAGGCCGTTTGGACAGCCTCGTGAGAATTGAATTTTTTTCCTTGCATGAAGTTGTCCAAATTCCGAAAAAAATGGTCATCAGTTGGAGCAAGGTCCGGGGAGTATGGTGGGTGTCGAAGACATTCCAGTCGCAGCTCCCGTAGTTTTGCGGCCGTCAAACGTGCCGTATGTGGTCGAGCGTTGTCCTGAAGCAGCAGTGGGCTAGATCGATTGACCAGTCTGGGTTGTTTAATGGCTAGCTTTTCCATCATCGTTTGCAATTGTTGACAATACACATCAGCCGTGATTGTTTGCCCAGATCTTAAGAAACTGTAATGGATGACACCGGCACTAGTCCACCAGACACTTACCAGTACCTTTTTCTGAGTCAACTTTCGTTTCGGGCAGAATTTGGCTGGTTCACCTGGGTTCAACCATTGTGAAGAACGTTTCCGGTTGTCGTACAAGATCCATTTTTCATCACAAGTAACGATACGATTCAAAATGCCTTCATTATTGTGCCGGTTGAGAAGTGAAACGCAACACTCGACGCGTGTTTCTTTGTTTGCGTCGCTCAATTCATGCGGTACCCATTTTTCAAGTTTTTTCACTTTTCCAATTTGTTTCAAGTTAATCAAAATGGTTTTATCACTCACACCGAAGCCTGCCGCTAACTCTGACGTGGTTTGCGATGGATCTGCTTCCACAATTGCTTTTAATTCTTCGTTATCAACTTGTGTCTCCGGCCGTCCACGAGGCTTGTTCTGTAGGTCAAAATTTCCAGAACGGAAACGTTGGAACCAATAACGTACCGTATTTTCTTTTGCAGTAGCTTCCCCATACGCATTGTTAATCCTACGAGCCGTTTCTGCAGCACTAGTGCCGAGGTGAAACTCATATTCGTAAATATAGCGATATTTTAAGTTCTCCATATTGTGAACAGAACGATGTGAAAGAAAAACAAATGACGCGATAACAAATAAATTTCGTAATTCGAACACAGAAATACATGGTCTTAAATTTGAAATAAATTTGAATTTGGAATTCCTAGCCGAACGCCACATATTTTGAATCAAAGTTGCCAGTTCGCCAAACGCCAATTTCATATGTAAGGACCTAATATTATAATGTCAAAGTGTGTTTTTTTTTGTTTGTCCTTCCTTCACGTCGCTACAACTGGACCAATTTGGATGAAATTTGGTATGGAGATAGTTTGAGACCCTAGGAATAACATAGGATACTTTTTATCCCGACATTTCCACGGGACGAGTTTTTTTCAATACTTCTATTACCTAACTATAAACTATAAACGGTATGACTATAATGCGCACTATAGTCATACCGATTGTGAAAAATAGAACAGGTGATTCTTCAGATGTGTCTAATTATAGACCAATCTCTTTAGCCACCATAGTAGCCAAGGTGTTGGACAGGGTGCTGGACGGTCACTTGGATAAGCATATCAGTCTTAACGATGCGCAGTTTGGCTTCAGGCCGGGGCTGTCGACTGAAAGTGCTATCCTGTGCCTCAAGCGCACTGTCCAATATTACACATCTGGAAGGAAACCTGTTTTTGCCTGTTATCTCGATTTGTCGAAAGCTTTCGACCTGGTGTCGTATGACATTTTGTGGAGTAAGGTTGAACAAAAGACGACCTTGCCTGGTGAAATTAAATCCTTGCTGAAGTATTGGTATGCTCATCAGAAAAATAATGTGAGCTGGGCAGGGGCGCTCTCGGACGAGTATAGGTTGGAGTGCAGGGTGAGGCAGGGCGGGTTGACTTCACCGCGTCTTTTCAACCTCTACATGAACGCTCTAATTGAGGAGCTCAGTAATACTAAAGTCGGATGCCATGTTGATGGGGTATGTGTAAACAACATCAGCTACGCAGATGACATGGTGTTACTGAGCCCCTCATCTGGTGCTCTTAAGCGTCTACTGCAAGTGTGTGAGAAGTATGCAGTGGCCCATGGCCTCAAGTACAATGTCGCTAAAAGCGAGTTAATGGTCTTCAAAGCGGGCACTAAAACTTATTCGTTGCCACCAATCGTCCTTGCAGGCGTTCCTTTGAGGACTGTTACTAAATTCAAGTAGGTACTTGGGTCATTGGGTCACTGATAACTTGAGCGATGGTGAAGACATCGAACGGGAACGGAGGTCGTTGGCAGTGCGGTGTAATATGCTCGCCCGCAGGTTCGCACGGTGTACCGAAGAAGTTAAAGTCACGCTCTTCAGAGCGTTTTGTATGTCGTTTTACACGTGTAGCCTGTGGGTAAAGTATACGCAGAAGGCGTACAACGGTCTCCGAGTCCAGTACAACAACGCGTTCCGGGTGCTGATGGGGCTGCCGCGGCGATGCAGCGCGTCCGGCATGTTCGCCGAGGCGCGGGTGGACGGCTTTCCGGCCCTGATGAGGAAGAGGTCTGCCTCGCTGATGGAGCGTCTAAGCGCCAGCCCCAACAGGATCCTGGGCGTGTTTGCCAACCGCTGGGATGGCTCATTGGTGGCCAGATGGACATCCTTGCATGTTCAATAGTTTTTAAGCTTTCTTGTGTACTGTTTACTAACCAATTTTAAGTATGTTTACTAACCAATTTATATGGAGCTTAATGTTCTGAAATAAATTTTCTTATTCTTATAATCATCTATATGTATAGTATCATCGGGTACTGTCAAATTGTAATTGGCAAACGGCTAGTCTACATAATATAAATAGACCCAGTAAGGTGTGTTGTCTAAAAAAAGTTTGAAAAGACATGCTAGGCTTCCATGATTGCAAGTCAGTGCTTGATAACATGATAATGACTAAAGCACCTAGATTTCGTCTCGCTAAGTGTCGCATTGTCATAAGATGACAATCACGCTATGGCGAGATGATTTTGTATAGTCGTTTTCTATGGGTTTTTCTGTAGGTGTATGTGAAAAATATATAAAAATACTAGCTTCTGTCCGCGACTTCGTCCGCGTGGAATTCAGTAATAGCGTTCCCGCGGGAACTATGTGTTTTTTCGGGATAAAAAGTAGTCTATACGTTGACCAGTGTTATAAACTATAAAACTACCCCCATACCAAATTTTGTTGCAATCCGTCCAGTAGTTTTCGAATTCCTCTTTTTCTTTAATTTCTCTATTTAATAAATAAATATCTTGGGACATTTCACACATATTGACCTAGCCCTAAACTAAGCAAAGCTTGTACTATGGATGCTAGACAACGATATAAATAGTTATAAAGAGAAATACATACATAATATATAAATACTAACATCCATGACTCGAGTACGAACATTCGTGTTCATCACACAAAGTTTGCCCCGAGCGGGACTCGAACCCGCGACCATCGGAACAGAAGGCAGGGTCACTACCAACTGGACCAATCCGACCGTCTTTATTTAATATCATGATATTTCTAATGTGACACATAGACCGAAAAATGAACCCAAAATAATAATATGGATAGATGGATTTCGTTTAACGGTTGCGTGAAAATTTTCACACCACGCGGTTAACTAGATCTATGGTTAAAATATCTGGTTTTAGACAGTTCTTACCTGATATTTGTAGAGCCGGATATAGGTATGCCTATATTTCCAAAGTTTGTTAAAAATGTTCACTCGATAGTTCAAAGTTAGAGGTGGGACACCTTTTCAAAACTTTGGAAGCGAATATCACGCAAATACAAAATATTGCCATAATGAAAAAACTTACTTAGCAACTTTCGTATCATTTTCAAATCCTATTTTTAAATCATACTGCATAATTTTGCAGCGGTTCATAGAACACGTAACTTCCAAATTTTAAATTCAAACCGCTGAAAAATTGTGCATTAAAAAAAATAAGGGAGGCACTCCAAACACGTAAATGATGAACAAAATAATTTAAGAGAACATTAACAATACCCAATAGTCTCCGAGAAAAATGGTTGTGATATATGGACGGACGGACTGACAGACAGACGGACAGACGAAAATATAGGAGTTCCGTTTTTTGTCATTCGGTAGGTACAGGTATGGACATTAATTAAGACTTTTTTTATTTATTTTCTTTTATTTAAAACTACATATATAGGTACAAAAATGAAGCCGTGGTGGCCTAGTGGTTTGACCTACCGCCTCTCATGCAGAGGGTCGCGGGTTCTAATCCGGCTCGCACCTCTAAGTTTACTTATGTACGAAATTCAAATTGAATTTACCACTGAGCTTTTCGGTGAAGGAAAACATCGTGAGGAAAACTGCACGCATCTGCGAAGTAATTCAAGGCCAATATATATAATACGCGTGGGGACTATAGCCCAAACCCTCTCGTGATGAGAGGCCTGTGCCCAGCAGTGGGACGCAAATAGGCTGTAGTAGTAGTAGTATATATAATACAATGCCATCTCTACGATATACGTTCCGAGTCTATCCTGATAAACAAAATAACTAAACTTACATTTCACACTTTGCTCTTAAATTTGTACAGGTACAGTGTAAGTTTTTTTATCATGAGAGGGTTTATCCCGAAATTTGGCAACGTCGATAACGTCGCATATGGCTGTCAAATGTTTCACTGTTTTTTATTAATTTCTCCATTTTAAATTCGCACATACATACATATACACATTACATAACATATGCAGACAATTTTTAGGGTTCCGAACCTCAAGAGGTAAAAACGGAACCCTTATAGGATCACTCGTGTGTCTGTCCGTCCGTCTGCCACAGTCGATTTTCTCCGAAACTACTGGACCGATTAAGTTGAAATTTGGTACGTACTTATATGTAAGTTTGTGACCCAAAGACGGACGTGTAACGAAAATAAATGAATTGTAAACATAGACCCTATTTTTGAAAGCTAAATTTGAAAATATAATAATGACATTTTTCAAACTATACCGTGTGACATATCAAATGAAAGTACTTCTTAGGCCGGCCCTCAATATAATTGATCGTCTAGGGCCGGCCTTATCAGGATCTCAAATACCTATATATTTTTTTTCTTTTTTTTTTTGTTCAAAAGTTTTTGAGTTGTTTAAGAAAATAGGCGAAAAATGGACGGACCTAAAATTTTGAAAAAAATATGGCACGAAAATTACACGAAAATTATTAAGAAGTCCATGGTATTTGAAATCTATCATATAAAAGAGCTTATCCTGTGAAACGGTTTGAAAATTACGTCATTGAAAATAATCAAAGGTCGGAACCCTCTCCACGCTCATATCAGATCATAATCGACTTCTTTTACCTACAGACTTATTATTAGTGATGCCTACACCTATGGCTTCCAAAACAGACGTCTCAATAGCTGGGCCCGTTTACTAAAACTGCTGTAGCCGAGGGTATAGGTGGCGATAAACTGCAGTCACACAGCAACGCCTACAAGAATTGGTGTCTGCGAAGGGGTCTAAAATTTATTTGGTAACAATGATAATTCAGTACTTACAGCCGTGACAGCAATACAGGCCTCTGTTGGCAAGCGCCCAAGGGCCGTGAAGGGTGTGTATCTGTAGTGTGTAAAGTGTAGGTCTGAATTCCCTTCACCGGCCTGCTCGTTCCGCCGGGCCGCCAAGAGTTTTCGCACGCAAACAACCGCGCTCCCAAAGGATTACACAAAATGTCAAGTAACTAATCACAATTCAAGCTTTCTACACTCAAAACGCTCGTACGCGTTGTAGATTACAATTTACATCTCAAATATCTCAATAAACCACGCAGCGTCTCAAAAAGTTATTCTTACAAGTTTTTACAAAGACAATATGACGTCTGTCAAAATAGTACCTCAAAAAGCCACAGCTTCGCTAGTATCTATCAAGGGCTGCGTTCCGAATCGCGCTCAGTATTCGGTTCCGAACAATCCCCCGCTCCAGTCAGATCCATTCTGACTGCTAATAAATGGGGAGGCGGGCTAGGCTCGCCACCGCTCGTTTCAAAACCGAATCTCCGACCATGACCTCAGCAACTCTGGGAATCCCGTCAGGCCCATAGAACAACTCTACAATGCGTCCACGACGCCAATACAAGGGCAACAAATTCGATTCCTTAACCAGAACAAGATCTCCAACTTTGGGAGGATCAGTTTTGTCGGTCCACTTAACGCGCTGCTGCAGAATATGCAAATATTCCAGCGACCAACGATGCCAGAAACTCTGAGTCATCTGCTGGAGCAATTCAAAACGGCTCAAACGTGATGATTTTACTTCCCTGATGGGATATTCAGGCAGGGCGTTAAGGGGCCGACCAATCAAAAAGTGACCAGGAGTCAATGCTTCCAGGTCATTTGGGTCTGACGAGATTGGGCAGAGAGGTCGCGAGTTGAGGACGGCCTCAATTTTGCAAAATACCGTTGCAAGTTCCTCGAACGTTAATATCGTTTCGCCAATAACTCGTCGGAGATGCGTCTTTGTAACCTTTACAACGGCCTCAAAAATTCCACCCCAATGGGGGCAAACTGGGGGGTCAAATTGCCACCTAATGCCACTAGACAATATGACGTCTGTCAAAATAGTACCTCAAAAAGCCACAGCTTCGCTAGTATCTATCAAGGGCTGCGTTCCGAATCGCGCTCAGTATTCGGTTCCGAACAATTAGTAAGATAATATTATTATCTATCCTTTATCTCTGCCCTCCATACGTCAGCCAGTTCAGCCACCCTTGGCGTGTGAGTGACTGGCTTTTTGTTTAACATGGCTTGGCTTTGCTTATTGGACATTATGTTAGAGGTAGTGGAACTAGGTCCTGCGTAGAACGCGCAGCGGCAGGCCGCCCAGGATGTTCTGAGTGACGATGGTGGTGGGATCTCGGGGCGGCTCGAGCACCGAGCGCGCCGCTGGCTCCACGGAGTGACCTCGCAGCAGCGCCGCCAGCCCCGCCAGCGACTGCATGCGACCCATTCGCCCGCCTGAAAAAAAAAACAACGGTTTGCATTCCAGGAGTGCCCGGCAGAAATGAAAACTTGCACAGGCATACATTTTCGCCGCGCGGTAGAAAGAGAGGGGGATACTTCCTCTCCTACGCCGCGCCAGCGGACTACTGGCTTCTGACTAAGTATTAACCGAATTTAAAGCTTTAACCTAAGTATATTATACAAGACAAGCTTCCCAACTTGCAAGAGAGACATCAAACGGCAAGAAGCACGGCACACACAATAAATACATGCGTTGTATTACGTTAGTTCTGTAAGACATCTTTCACAACTTGCGTTGCTCCCGCACCACACGCGCTATACTTATGTGACACTAGCTAGAGAATATATCGAATGGGTGCCTACCCTGAGGCCTAAGATTGAATGCCTCTGTGCCAGAAATTTCACCGGCTGCCTTAACCCCCTACCGGAACACAACAGTGCGAGCGCTACTATTTGGCAGCAGGTTATCGGGGAAAGACGGTGGTACCAATCCCGGACGGACCCAGCACCAGGTCCTACCACTAACAAAAACATCTGAAGTGAGTAGTGTCAATTTCGAAACAATATAAGGCTAGATAACAAGCCTTTTACGCCCCTCACCCCCGCGCACCTTGGCCCAACTTCCATAGACTTGTGGCGCCACTGTCGCCTCACGCTTCCATGGCCATGCCTTCTATCATGTCTATTACTACTTACTCCATGTAACCTATGACAGATACGTCAAAAATTCAAATAAGAAAACGGTAATCTCTCTCTCTTGGCGACCGCGCACCGGTAAGGACCTAATGGGGAATCCGCATAAATTCTGTGTACATAATATACCTGAAGTGAATAAATTCAGTGGAACGAAGGTGCCTGTTTTAATGATCTATCAACAACAACATCTCCCAAATTGGTGACCCCGAATAGTGAAAGAACATTTACGTCCGCGTGCCTGGAGCCCTGCAAACTAGGCTCGGCCGCGCCCAAGGACTTCGGATCGCCGTTCCATACTGCGGACTTCAGACCGTCGCTTCCGCAACGCAACACCACGAACAACGAGAAGCACGCTCCGTCCACACAGCAGCCCGAGTGCGCCCCGTCGCGAAGGCCACGCCACGAGCACCCGCCGACCACGTGTTACCCGCGCAACGCGCGCTCACCTCCGCGCAGCGCAAGCACGTGCCCCTGTGACCGCGCCCCGACCACGTGCGAATTCGCCGCTCGACGACCACGCGCCTCAGTCCTGCACGTCGACCACGTGCCACATCTCCGCGTGTTGGTTGACTACGCCCCGGTAGCCGACGTGAACCACGTGCCAGTCGTCGCCTGCGCGCCGTTGCGACTACGAGTTTCCTCGTGCCCATCGATCGCCGCGCGCCGCTGCGTGAGTCCACGTGTCCGTCGTGTCCGTCGCCTGCACCTACGAGTCACCGGCGCGCCCAGCGCGCAGCCGTGTCACCGCGTGCCTCTGCCACGCGTCATCGCGAGCACCGCCGCACACAGCGTGTCGTCCCGCCTGCCCGCCTGCCACGTGGTGCCACGTGCCATCGCCACCGCCGCCGCGCTCAGCGTGCCTCCGCGGCACCCGGCGTGCCACCGCCGCACCCTGCGTGCCACCACGCCTACCTCAAGCCAATTTTTAGTTAAGTAGTTTCTATTCATTTTAGGTTAAGTTAGGTTATAAGTACCATGTCTGTCGAGATGGAGGCCCGTCTGGCCGCCTTGCAGGAGCAGTGTGCTGCCCTGCAAGAGAAGCTTAATGAACAAAATAATTCACTCATATCACCAAGCATAAATAAGGTAGCAATCCGTCTTCCACCATTCTGGACCGACAAACCGGCTGTGTGGTTTGCCCAAGCCGAGGCACAATTTCTGCTGTCTGGCATAACCGCTGATAGTACAAAATACAATCATGTTGTATCACAACTAGACACACGGCTGGCAGCGGAGGTTGAAGATATCATCACTAGTCCTCCCAAGGAGGGAGCCTACCAAGTTATTAAAGCCGAGTTAGTAAGGAGGCTTTCCCAGTCTGAGGCGGAGCGGGTTAGAAAGCTCACACAAAAAGAGGAGCTCGGGGACCGCCGTCCAACACAATTCCTGAGACACCTAAAGGCACTGGCAGGTGAGACCCCAGACCTGGGGATGCTAAAACAGCTTTGGTTGTCGAGGTTGCCCAACCACATTCAGGCAATTCTAACCTCCCACTCTGAATTATCATTAGAAAAACTCGCAGAGCTAGCGGACAGCATTATGGAGGTGTCACCTCCAACACCGATGCAACAGGTATATGCTGTGTCCCAACGAGTAGCAAGCCCGCCCGCACCCACACCATCACCGGTACCAACCACCATCAATACAGAGTGGCTGCTAGGCTTAGCGGCCAAAGTTGATCTCCTATGCCAACAGATGGTATCGCAACAGGTAAGTGCCATCGGTGCTGAGCGGCAGCCCAGGACCAGATCCAGGGCACGGTCCCAGGGGAGATGGGGACCCAGAGCCCGGACACCGTCTGCACCACCCCAGCCTGGTCTCTGTTGGTATCACAAGAGGTACCAAGCTGATGCCAAGAGGTGCACCACACCTTGCACCTGGACGACCAACTGCCCCCCGGCGCCGGCAAACTTCAACGGCAGTTAGTTGCGGCGGCAACTGACTGCCAATCTATCGGCCGCCGCCTGTTTGTATCGGACAAGGTATCCAAATTGCAATTCTTATTGGACACAGGGTCAGATCTATGTTGTTTTCCGAAACGCCTCCTCCGAGAGCGCCGGGAAGCAACCACGTATGGCCTAAGCGCGGCAAATGGAAGTTCGATACGAACCTATGGTAACATACAACTCTGTTTAGACCTAGGACTAAAGCGTCTGTTCAGGTGGAGTTTTGTGGTGGCTGACGTGGACATTGCCATAATTGGGTCCGATTTCCTGGCCCATTACAACCTATTGCCTGACTGCCGTGGCAAGAAGCTCCACGATGGCAATTCGGGCATATCAACACCTGCCCCTCTGGCCGAGGCAAGCCAGGCCAGTGTTAAAGCCATTGCACAACAAATTAACTCACCATACGTCCAACTCCTTTCAGAGTTCCCTGACATCACCCGACCACCTGGGTTGACAAGGGCCCGCAAACACAACACGGTCCATTTCATCACCACGACCGAAGGCCCGCCCGTATCCTGCCGCCCACGCCGCTTGGGACCCCAGATGCTGACTGCGGCAAAGAGGGAGTTCGCGGAAATGGTACAATGCGGCACAGCGAGGCCATCTATGAGCTCCTGGTCCTCGCCTCTCCACATGGCACAGAAGAAGGACACCACGTGGCGACCATGTGGAGACTACCGCGCTCTCAACGCCCGTACCATCCCGGACAGGTACCCCGTTCGGCACATTGGAGACTTTAATCAGGCAATTGCTGGCTGTACAATATTCAGCTCAATTGACCTTGTTAAAGCCTACCAGCAGATCCCTGTTTGCCCAGCCGACATCCATAAAACCGCCATCACTACACCGTTTGGAATGTTTGAATTCCCATACATGACGTTCGGACTGAGGAACGCAGGCCAAACATTCCAACGATTCATTGATGAGGTAACACAAGGCCTAGAGTTCACATACGCATACGTGGACGACATTCTCGTTTACTCCCGGGATGCAGAGGGGCACGTAGAACATCTGCGCATATTGTTCCGGAGACTGCAAGACTTCGGAGTGGTGGTTAACTCTTCCAAATGTAACCTGGGCGTTGACAGGCTAGTCTTCCTGGGTTACCAGATTAGTGCTGAAGGCACCCAACCACCACCAGAGAGGATCCAAGCCCTGAAGGATTACCCGCTCCCCAAAACCATCCTAGGCCTGCGGAGGTTCCTCGGGATGCTCAATTACTACCGACGTTTCCTGCCTCAAGCCGCAAAATTGCAAGCACCACTTATTGACGCTCTGGCTGCTACTAAGGAGAAAGGCGCCAAACCGTTTCCGTGGACCGCTGAGTTGGAGTGCAGTTTCGAACAGTGTAAGGCAAGCCTCACTCAAGCCACCATCCTCGCTCATCCGATCGGCTCAGCACCACTTGCTCTTTTCACAGACGCATCCAGCACACAGGTTGGTTCCTGCCTCCAGCAGCGCGTCGATGACGCCTGGCAACCCATCGCTTTCTTCAGCAAGAAGCTCACCAAGGCGCAGAGCGAGTGGCCAGCCTACTACAGGGAGTTGTTAGCCGTATACGAGAGCGTGCAACATTTCCGGCACATCCTGGAAGCACAGCACGCCACGGTCTACACCGATCACAAGCCTCTTGTATACGCCTTCTCCCAGCGCCGCGAGAAGCTGCCACCCGCTCAACTCAACCAGCTCTCATTCATCAGCCAGTTCACCACGGACATCGTGCACATCGCAGGTCAAGACAACGTGGTAGCCGACGCCATGTCGAGGATAGAGGCGATCTCGCTCGAGGAGGACTACACCGCCCTCGCCGCCTCACAAGAGACAGACGACGAGCTGAACAGCCTTCGTCAGTCTAACGACTCCTCCCTCAGGCTCGAGCAAGTCTGCATCCCCGGGACGAACTGCCAACTCATCTGTGACGTCTCCACCGGGAAGCCCCGCCCCTTCCTCACGCCACCCTACCGCCGCTCGGTGTTCAACAGACTGCATGGTTTGAGTCACCCCGGCGCACGAGCCACGGCGAAACTGGTGGGCGACCGTTACGTGTGGCCCGGCCTCAGGAAGGACTGCCTAGATTGGGTACGTCACTGCATACCTTGTCAGCGCAGCAAGGTGGCGCGCCACGCCGCCACGCCCCTCGGCCACTTCGCACCCTCAGGTAGGCTACGCCACGTCCACCTCGACATCATCGGCCCCCTCGCTCCGTGCAACGGTTTCAACTACTGCCTTACCGCCGTTGACCGCAGCACGCGCTGGCCGGAGGTCTGGCCGATGGCAACCATGACGGCAGAAGCAGTCGCCGAAACATTCACAAACGGCTGGATTGCCAGGTTTGGTGTCCCGACGACCGTCACCACTGACCAGGGCCGTCAATTCGAGTCGTCTCTCTTCAAAAGGCTCATGCACGTGCATGCCGTGACGAGAGTTAGGACTACGAGCTACCACCCACAGGCCAATGGGATGGTGGAACGCCTTCACCGTCAACTGAAGGCCGCCCTGATGTGCCACGGCGACTCGTGGGTCAGGGCGCTGCCGCTGGTTCTCCTGGGCATACGCTCTGCGCTCAAAGAAGACGTGGGTTCGTCCGCCGCAGAGCTCCTATACGGCGAACCGCTGCGCCTGCCCGGCGAGCTAGTGGCGCCACCCGGTGCCACGACCGATCACTCAACCGACCTGAGAGATTTTGTCAACGAGCTGAGGAACAAAATGGCCCAATTTCGACCAGTCCCCGCCTCTCGTCACGGTAGACGAGCAATCTTCACATACAAAGACTGGCCCACAGCCACGCACGCGTTCTTGCGCGAAGACGCTGTACGCCGGCCTCTTCAACCACCCTACACAGGCCCCTATCGGATCCTACAGAGGAAGGAGAAAACCGCCACCTTACATATAAAAGGTAGAGAGGTAGAGGTCAGCCTGGATCGTGTCAAACCGGCGCACATCCTGACCGACGACCCAACGACTCCTACAGCCGCCCCAGCGACTCCTGTCGCCGCCCCGGTTCCGCTCGTTGCTCACCCGTCTTCTGTTACAGCTACTCCGCCGCCGCCGCCTGCCGTGCCGTCACCGGTGATGCCACCAGCACTAAAACCAGCACTGGTTGTGCCTAAGCCTAGACCTGAGTACGCCACACGGTCTGGTAGAAAGGTCCACTTCAAAATTCCCTATGATCCTTCTTAACTCTCATATCACTTTACATTATAGATACTCAAACTGTCACTAACTTTATAAACCTATGTACAAATTTACATTTAGTTATAGATTAAGCTCTTATGTCAACACTATTATTCTACACTACCTACTGTACTGCTGTATACTTTGCTGACTTAAATTTTAAACGACCTATTTTTGTATAATATATTATAAATAAACTAGCATTAAGTTAATTTTAACTTGTACATAGCCAAGTAATTAGAATAAGTTGTAAATATTAATTTACCTTGTATAATCAATGTTAGGTTTTAATTTTAAGTTCGCTCATAGGTCCAGTCGCTTCAAAATTTTTGCAATTGTATATTTTTTTCCTATCTTTTTCTCTCCGTGGGGGGGTGATGTGGCGCCACTGTCGCCTCACGCTTCCATGGCCATGCCTTCTATCATGTCTATTACTACTTACTCCATGTAACCTATGACAGATACGTCAAAAATTCAAATAAGAAAACGGTAATCTCTCTCTCTTGGCGACCGCGCACCGGTAAGGACCTAATGGGGAATCCGCATAAATTCTGTGTACATAATATACCTGAAGTGAATAAATTCAGTGGAACGAAGGTGCCTGTTTTAATGATCTATCAACAACAACATCTCCCAAAGACTGAATGACTCACCAATACACACTCTGGGTCCATCTCCGAAAGGCAGATACACGAACTTCGGCACCGTCTCGTCCTCGAACCGCTCCGGGAGGAACTGGTCGGGCTCCGCGAAGTACTTCGGGTCCCGGTGGAGGCCGATCAACGGCACGATGACGTCGATGTCAGGCTCGATGGTCAAGTCTGTCCCTGGCACGCGGTATGCTTTCTCGCAACGCCGCTTCAGGTAACCCAGGGACGGGAACAGACGCATGCCTTCCCTGAAAAAGAAATTAATTGTTTGAAAAGAGGAGGTTCTCAATTCGCCTGTATGTTTTGTATGTAAATATGTTTCTCGATTTTACTAAACTCCGTCAATTGAAACCGATTAAGATGATTCTTTTTCAAAAATAATCTTTTCGTTTAGTCCCATTTTATTTCTGTTCTGTTCTTATGATGGGATACATGAGAAAATGATACTCCTCGAAATTTGTCAGCACGTTTGTCAGCAAATTTTGGCTTAAATTTCAAAGTAGCCAGGTAAAGTACTCACTTGAAACACATGTCCAGATACTTCATCTCGTTGACAGCATCGTAGCACAGTTTCCCGTCATACCGCGCGAGGACTTCGTCGATTTCTTCCTGGCAGCGGCGCTGCGCCGCCGGGTGGAAGGCGAGCTGGTGCAGCGTGTAGCTGGTCGCCGACGAAGACGTCTCGAACCCTGCCGCGATGAAAATGAACGACTGCGCCGCCATCAAACCCTCGTCCAGTTCCATCTCCACTATCTTCGGAGAACCGTCCGCGTTCCTTTTCTCCACAGATTCCACTCTAATCTTCCCTTTCTGCTTCAGCTCAATCAGCTGATCCACAAAGTCATTCCTGCCAGACGGCTTGTAGTTTCTCTGCTTGAGAACATCCCGAATCAATTGGACTATACTCTCCTCAACCTCGGCGGGGAAGACGTGCTGCTTCTCGAACGTTTTAGGGAAGATGAACTTCAATGCGTTTCTGAACCCTTCCCATTTGGTGATAGTGAACATACGCTTACCGACTTGGCGGAATCGTGAGTTCTCGTCCTTCATGGAGTCGCTATCGATACCGAAGCCAACGGCTCCGATGAAGTCTGTGGTATACCGCGCCATGACGTCTCTGATATCCACATCAGCCCCCGAACGAGCCGCTTCCTCTACAATTTCATCCAGTTTCTCCGCTTTCTCGACTATCAAAGGGAACATGGCCTTCAGTTTCCCAGAAGTAAACGCCGGTGTCATCCTCTGTCGCAGCAACCTCCACAGATCACCGTCAGCGAAGAAGAGATTCCGCAAAATTGGCTCGTGGATTTCCTTGAAATTGAGGATCCCTCGTGAATAGAAGAAGTTGAAGTCTGTTGTTATCACGTTCTTTATTAGCTCTGGGTCTCGGAGTATCAGGGTCGGTCTACGCGCGAAGAAGAACCCTACGAATCTCTCGTTTGGGAATTTGTTGTATGTTTCTGAGAAAACGTCCGACATGCAGGTTTCTCGCAAGAACACGCGGCGCGCGTTACCGAAGAACGGGATAGGGGGGTCATGCTTGACGCCGCGCTTTGACCAGTAGTCGAGGTTACTTGTGCCGACAATGTACAGCAGCGCGAACAAAACACACACTATGGCTAGGAGGACGAACATGGCGCTAGGTTCCGAACTAAGGTGACTGATTCGCTACACGGTCATTCTCCAGACGTACATTTTTGCTTGTCTTCACTCTTTAACCATATAAAATCATAGATTTTACCATGGTTTATATTTTTTTATCGTAGAAGGTATTTGTATTGAGCTGTACATGAATTTTCAAAGAGATAGTTAAAAGGCTTCGGGTGGAAAAAAAATCTAAAAGTCCCATTCTCCTAATAAACACGTCGCGTCCCACTACCAAAACTACTTACGTTCCAATTTTTCCTGATGATATACATAAAGAAAACCCGATGAAAACAAGTTTATTTCACAAAAGAATATATATTTTCACTGTACAAAAAAAATCTAGTCAATACAGTCATAAACCACAAAAAATTCAATTATAATTACTTTGTCTCGAAACGTATCCTAAATCACGCGTCGCGATCGTTTTTGACCACACCAGTGGTCGGAATGTAGGCACGGATCTCGCTACCGCATTTCGGTCAAGCAGTCAGTCGCGCCCAAAGCCCCGTGCGGGATGGTAGTGTCAGTTGTGTCCAGGCCGCAGATTACGCACGTAAGTATCTAATTCACACGTTTTGGTTTAAGAAATTTCTAATTAACAAGCTTACATTTTAAAAATCAACCAGCAACTTTATTGCTATGAGAGTTACAGAATACATTAAAGGTCGCAATATTTAATTGATACTAGATTCTGTGATTTATTACATGTATCTTTAAAAAGTTATTTTGTGTTTTTCAAGAATCCCTAATTCACGCGTCTAATTAACGCGTCGAAAATCAACGCGTTAATTAGAATTTGTTGAAAAATATCGTCATATGTATAGTTATATTATAGTTTAAATTCAGAATAATAATTACTTACCGTAAGAATTGACCTACATGCATAGTTACATTATCATCACCATCATCACCATATTCTAATTAAAACGTCGTTTTTATAATTCACACGTCATGGAAAAGTGTAATATTCTAAATAACACGTCGTTTTTCTAATTCACGCGCCACAGAAATTTTAAATTATTTTTAACTAATTAACCGTCAATATATTTAATGTGCCCAATAAGGATTTAAGTTTTAATGATCAAAAAGATACTATATTTGAGATAAAACTCATTGAAAAGTAAGAGGAAAAAAAGCGACGCGTTAATTAGAATTATAACATCGTTCTGGAGAATGACCGTACATAGATTACTTGTAATATAAGTACTCGAAAATTATCGCGTAGATATAGTTTGATGGCTCGCCTAATTGCTGAATCATTACGACGTAGGTACTTTTAACCCAATCAAAGAAGAAGAGAGTTATGTGTGTGTGTATCTATTTTTTGTTGGTCGCCGAAAATAAATAATAATTATAACGTGAACCGATTAATTTCACGTAACCTATATTTCAATAAGGGTGACAAACTGAGCACACAGGCTCTATTCGAAGCTTTAAGTGTCGCTAATTATAGCGATTTCTATATCGAGGTGAGTGTAAACGAGACTTAACGATATTTTGTACTGGTATTACGAATGACAGAACTTGGGCGGGAAAACTCGATGATTTTTGACAGGCACGGAGGGAACGTGTCTTAGAAGTCGATACTTACTAAGCGAAGTAAACGAGACTGTTTTCAGGGTATGAGTGTATGAGAGGCTAGAAAGAGGTAATTAGAAGACTCCCCCGGTGAGTGCTTATGTTTTCTATACGAGAGAAATACGTTGCGAGGTTAAGTAAGAGTAACGTTAATGACGGTGGAATGGGAAGGTCTATGGGGAAGGTGGAGGACCCTCCAGGGACCTACTGGTCCCGCAGTTGGAGATGAGCAAGGAGAATCCGTGATGACAAGGAATTGGATCACATAAGAGAGGATTTACCACGATGAGTGGCTCTCGATCCTATTCACGTTGGCAGCACGGACCTCACCCGTTGGATAAGCTTGTGGAAGCTTTATTGACCTCTCGACGTAGGTCTCTCTAATTCCTATCACATATGCATTATTTAATCCTTAGACATTGAACTCAGGTATCATAATATAGTATAGCGTCAGTCGGATCATATTATGTATTATTTAAGCGGAAAGGCCGACAAAATGGTGGAGAAATGCTGGGTTTAATTTTATAATGCTAAACTCTAAAAGTGAAGATAGGATTTAGACGCATCGGCAAATTGCTGCCTGACTAAAAATAAATAAATAGAATAAAATAAATAAAATTTAAATTGTAATACAGATTGAGCAACAACCAAGAGTCCTTTATTGGATAAATCAGTGTTATCAATTGTTAAGAACCTTGTATTAGGCACCGTTGAAGGAGTAGATATTTAAGAGTCCTGTATTGGATAAGCCAGTGGTTGTTAAACATAAGAACCTTGCATTAGGTACCGCTAAAAGAGTAGCAATTTAAAAGTCCTGTATTGGATGAGCCAGTGTTTGCCAAACATAAGAACCTTGCATTAGGTACCGCTAAAAGAGTAGCAATTTAAAAGTCCTGTATTGGATGAGCCAGTGTTTGCCAAACATAAGAACCTTGCATTAGGTACCGCTAAAAGAGTAGCAATTTAAAAGTCCTGTATTGGATGAGCCAGTGTTTGCCAAACATAAGAACCTTGCATTAGGTACCGCTAAAAGAGTAGCAATTTAAAAGTCCTGTATTGGATGAGCCAGTGTTTGCCAAACATAAGAACCTTGCATTAGGTACCGCTAAAAGAGTAGCAATTTAAAAGTCCTGTATTGGATGAGCCAGTGTTTGCCAAACATGAGAACCTTGCCATAGGTACCGCGGAAGTATTAGTAAGAGTCCTGTGTTGGATAAGACAATGTTTGGCAATTATAAGAACCTTGTAATAGGTGCAGATGAATTACTAGCAATTAAAGAGTCCTGTATTGGATAAGACAATGTCTGGCAATTATAAGAACCTTGTAATAGGTACAGATGAATTACTAGCAATTAAAGAGTCCTGTATTGGATAAGACAATGTTTGGCAACTATAAGAACCTTGTAATAGGTGCAGATGAATTACTAGCAATTAAAGAGTCCTGTATTGGATAAGACAATGTCTGGCAATTATAAGAACCTTGTAATAGGTACAGATGAATTACTAGCAATTAAAGAGTCCTGTATTGGATAAGACAATGTTTGGCAACTATAAGAACCTTGTAACAGGTGCAGATGAATTACTAGCAATTAAAGAGTCCTGTATTGGATAAGACAATGTTTGGCAATTATAAGAACCTTGTAATAGGTACCGATGAATTACTAGCAATTAAAGAGTCCTAGATTGGATAAGACAATGTCTGGCAATTATAAGAACCTTGTAGTAGGTAGGTACCCCGGAAGTACTAGTAAGTGAAGAGTCCTGTGTTGGATAAGACAAAGTTTGGAAATTATAAGAACCTTGCATTAGGTACAGTTGAGGTAGTAGCAAATAGCTGTTAAAGAGTCCTGTTGGATAACTAAGTGTGAGAAATCTGTCCCAAGAGCCTGGGTAGGCACCACTAGCATTACAGCATGTTTGTCTTTAGTCTGAGAGAGTTTCAGCAATCAGCGCCCAAGAGCTTGGGTAGGCACCGCTGTTGTTACAGCATGTTTGTCGTTTGTCAGAGAGTCTGAGCAATCAGTCCCAAGAGCCTGGATAGGCACCGCTGTTGTTACAGCATGTTTGTCGTTTGTCAGAGAGTCTGAGCAATCAGTCCCAAGAGCCTGGATAGGCACCGCTGTTGTTACAGCATGTTTGTTGTTTGTCTGAGAGAGTCTGAGCAATCCGTCCCAAGAGCCTGGATAGGCATCGCTGTTGTTACAGCATGTTTGGTCATTTGTCTGAGAGTGTGAGTAATCAGCGCCCAAGAGCCTGGGTAGGCACCACGGCCGTTACAGTATGTTTGTCTTTGTCTATGAGAGTAGATTCCACTAAGAAATCAGCGCCCAAGAGCCTGGGTAGGCACCACGGTTGTTACAGCATGTTTGTCTTTGTCTAAGAGAGTAGACCGCTGAGCAATCAGCACCCAAGAGCCTGGGTAGGCACCATAGTAGAGTCTTTGTTGAGATATCATTACCCGAGAGCCTGGGTATCACTGTAGACACAGCACCTTGGAGTATAGAGAGTAGAGACAACTGATGTGTGTAGCTGTAAGCCTGTAGTAGGCAGAGTTAAAGAATCAGATCTTTAAGTGTTCACTGTTCAGTGAGTATGCATAACAAATGTCAGATCCTAAATTTATATTTTGAGAAACCTCACCAAAGCATTGCATCCCAAGAGCCTATATAAGTACCATGAAAATGTTAGTGTTCAAGAGCATTAGTGTCAGTAGTGCCCCCTTAGTGGCAATGAGTAACTTGAAGAGTTATGACAAAAAATATAATAAGTTTCATGTAAGTAAACTTTGTAATGAAATGCTAAAGCTAGCATGAGAGCCCAAGTGCTCATTCATTGATAAGTTAGTGCAGTACAAATTAAGTCTCAGTAACAAGAACAGGTAGAAGTTTTTTCCCTTGAACAAGCTGTAAAAGTTATCAACCAAAAGTAAGCATATTTTCTAGAAGAAACTGAAGTATGCTGGTCCATATGTGTTCATTGTTCTCTTCCTTATGGTAATAATCCATAATACTAAGAAAATTACGTCCAATTTTATAAATTTCGGCATGTTTTAGAAATGTACAAATAAAAAGCGATTATTTACATAAAAGTTAAATGACATTTTTTTTTTTTTTTTTTTTAATTTATTTCATAACCGTGGATACAAGTCCTTCAGTCGGAATCATAGAGATTACATACACAGATGAATAATGATTACATAGGTCTTAAAAGTATGCAACAGAATTTCGAACATTTTTGCATTTTCACTTTAAACATTTTTAGGCAGTTAAGATACTAAAGTCTATTTTGTATGAAAACTAAATATAAGATATTAAAACTAAATAACATAACACATAAATATTCTATACAATAACATAACACATATTCTGTACAATTAAAGAATAATTAAATTTGTTCAACTGTGTTCAAAATAAATTTAAACACAGGTATGAAAAAAGCGCGATTAGATAATAAATCTTGAGGGCGGCGGGGAACACTTAATGAATTTTCTTCTGCGACATCACTGATGACACTGACAAATAATAACCGTTGGATGTTAAACGTTTCACACTCGAACAAGACATGCTTTATATCTGCATTTTCCTTAAAACAATATGTACATTTATCATCAAGAATGATCTTCTTCCTCTTAAGATGTGCTGGAACAAGGCAGTGCCCTACACGCAATCGGTTAATGCTCGTTATGAACTTCCTGTTTATGTATTTGAAGCTGTTATACCACGGGGAGGTTGGTAAGTCTCTCTGTATTTCTGCATACCATTGTCCTTTATTCAATATCTCTGTATTATAGTTCCAATATTCTTTCCATCTTCTCTTAAGATGAACTTTTATCTGTGAATAACAGTCTGTGAAAGGAACTTTGAATGAGTCTGTTAGATCATCATCGTGGTCCCGACGTGTCGCCTGGTCTACCATCTCATTTCCAGTTATGCCACTGTGGGAGGGGACCCACACAAATTCCACGTGTTTTTCTAGCTTGTACAATAAATCCTTTATTTCATATATTATATAATTTTGTTTATATCCTAAGCTACAATTAAACAATGTTGTCAAAACACTTTTAGAATCACTAACAACCAAAATATTTACATTATTTACATTACTATTTACATATGTTAAAGCAGATAATATTGCCCAAGCTTCAGCAGTGAATATGCTACAAGTTGTGGGTAATCTCAAGCATTTAGTTAATTTCATTTGTGGGTCATAGTATGCTGCTTTAACAGACTCGCTTTTGGAACCATCAGTATATATAACATAGAACTCAGATTTTTCACTTAGAAATTGTAAGAAGTCAAATTTGTTTTTAACAGAGTCTAAATTACATTGAATATTTAAGTAATTAAGTAAAGAGTCATAAGGGCTTTTGTAAATTGGCCACTTATTACTTGTGAGCATATTATTTGTCTGGTGTTTAACATGTGACATTATGGTTGGTATTTCAGGTAAGGAGCCTGAAATCAGTGTATTCGCCGAGATGCTGCTTGCTTCAATTGACTGAGTTATTTCTACAGGATAAGAGACTCTACCAAGGATAAAACTGTTCTCATTTGCCAGCTCCTTCAAACAAAATCGCTCAGCCAACTGTAAGCGTCGCAAGCACAGTGGAGGTATACAATTTTCTACTTCCATACTGTTAATAGGAGTGGTGCGCATTGCCCCACTTATTATTCTCAGTCCAATATTTTGTATAACATCTAGTTTTCTTAGTAGTGTACTTTTTGCATTCATGTAAGCCAAGGAACTGTAGTCAAAATGACTTCTGACTATGCTTTTGTACAGCATGTTCAAAGTTTTTGGATCTGAGCCCCAAAAAGTACCTGCCAAACTTCTCATTACATTAATGCTTTTCATGGCATTTTGGCATATGTACTGAATGTGTTTATCAAACTTTAGTTTGTCATCTACAACTACACCAAGAAATTTATGGTGATTAACTATAGGGATTTTATTGTTGTTATAAGAAATATTTACAGTAGCCTGTGCAAATGGATCTTTACTGAAAACTAATACTGAGCTTTTCTCTGAACTTATTTCCAACTTCAAAGAATTGCTGTAATAAGTCTGAAGTTTATTTAATGCTGTGTTAATACTATTAACAGCTATGCTTAAACTTTGATTTTCACTATACAAAAGCATGTCATCTGCAAATTGCAATATTTTAACCTCAGGAATATTTACATAATCCAGTATTTGAGATGTATACAAGTTATATAATAAAGGTGACAAAGTTGCACCTTGCATTGTTCCTTTATTGGCCTGTTTAGGCCCATGTAACTTATTGTTAAATTTAACATATACAGTCCTGTTATGCAAGAAATTGAAAATCCAATTTAGAGTTTTTCCAGGTATACTTAATTCATGTAAAACTTTGATTAGGCTCTCAATATCAACATTATCAAATGCTCCTTTAACGTCTAAGAAGACGCAAACAACATTAGAATGACTAAGCTTAGCTTTTTTAAGATCAGCAATAAAAGATACAAAGCTTTCAGAGCAACTTCTACCTTTCCTGAATCCAAACTGAACATCTGGTAACTTTCCTTCCGACTCAGCAAAGTAATCCAATCTTATCTTTAGCATGTTTTCAAAGAGTTTACCTAAGCATGATGATAATGAGATGGGTCTATATGATGATGGATTATTTACAGTTTTATTTGGCTTTAAGATGGGAATGATGCACTGAGTTTTCCATGAATCTGGTATTAACAGGTTTTCCCATAGTATATTATAAATATTTAATAAGGTTTTTATAGCATTAGGATGTAGTTTTTTAATTAACAGATACGGTATATTGTCCAACCCTGGTGTTGTATCTTTTCTGCTTTTGAGGGATATGTACAGTTCATTTAAAGTAAATGGCTTATTCAGAAAGGAATTACTATTATTTTCAGATGAATCATTTAAATAACTATTTACATTATTTAAATTAATTTGGTGTGAATCAGAGATGTTGTCTAGGAATGTAGGCACCCAATCATCATTGAAAAATCTATCATGACATGAACCTATTCTCTTGAACCTTTTGATATAACCCCATATTCTAGAAACTGGTGTCACTCTATTGAAACTACTACATAAGTTGTGCCACGAATTAATACTCTCTTCTTTAAGTACTCTTTTCTTTTGAGCATCTATCTTTTTGTACTCTATAAAGTTAGAAATGCTAGGCGATGCTCTATACTGTATCAGTGCTTCTTTTGATTTTCGGACCGCATCATCACATGTTTGGTTCCACCAGGGAACAGGTTTCCTCATGACTTTCACAGTTTGCCTAGACTTTTGCTTTGGTATAGTGTTTGATCTAATGTCACATAGAATATTTATAAAATTATTGTATAAAGAAATTGGTTCTGTATTTTCAGTGTCTAACTGACAAAAAGCTGTTTCAGATAAAGTATAATATTCAGTCCAATCAGCCTTACTATATATGTATTTTTCTTCCACAGGCCGGACTTCATATATGGATGGTTTTACATTGACAACAACCTGAGTTGGATAATGGTAGCTACCCATCGGATCATCATGAACACTCCATTCACAAAGTGGAGCTATTGCTGGGTCAACCAGAGCTACATCAATAGCAGATGCATTTCCATTTGGATTTTGAATTGTTGTAACACTCCCATCATTCAAAATACACAAGTCGAGCTCATCAATGAGATTGTACAAACTATTGCCTCTACTATTATTTGAATGACATCCAAAAGCTACATGATGTGCATTTAGATCTCCCATTATTATACATGGCTTAGGTACTTCAAGCAAAATCTTTTTCATTGTGTGAATATTAAACCTGTTAAAATCATTATTGTGAGGGCAATAAACACAAAGAATGTGTAATTTGCCCATAGATGTTTCTATAGCTACACAGATATTTTGTACGGATTCATGAAAAGTAGTGTTAACTATATTATACTGTAGATTTTGTTTAATGAGAATACCTACACCATTATGGGTATTAACAGAATTTTTATGTATAAAGTTATATGGTGCAAAATTTGGAATGATACTAGTGTTTTTAAGCCAAGTTTCATTTAATAAACAGATATCAATATTATGTTCAGATAGAAAAGTATTCAATAAGGCTTTCTTACTCAGTAAGCTCTGTATGTTAAACTGTGCTATGTTCAAAAATGTATCCATTATTTAATTTATTAAATTAGCTAAGAGTATTTCTTTGATCTTTTTATTTGTAACGGGTGAGTCGTTTTTATCATTACCCAGAGTAATGAGAGATTTTACTATGGCATTAATGATAATGTCATTATTGAGAATTTGTTGTGTATTGAAAGGGCCTGTACTCACATTAGTATTGTTCGGCTTTGCAATAGCCGGAAACTCTTTAGGGTCTGACATTGGAGGGGCTATGGGAGCTGTACTCACCACAGTGGCATAAGTTCGGTTCATATTAAGGTATTTGCTCTTTTTTTCTTCCATTTTCTTCTGTTTAATTGGGCAGTCCCTTGAGATTGCCAAATGGTTGCCATTGCAGTTAATACAGACAATTTCTTCTACGTCGCACTCCTTGTAGGAGTGTCGGCCGGAACACGACGAGCACATTTGCTCTCCGCGACAAACTCGTGCTGAGTGATTAAATTTGAGGCATTTGAAACACTGCAACAGTGGTGGAATATACAGGTGGATTGGGTATCTGAACATCTGTATGTAAGCATATTGGGGCAGTGTTGTGGCAGCAAAAGTCACCGCTATCGTACCGAGAGGGACCAGTTTACCATCGACTTTCCTCATGAATCTCTTCACGGAAATTACTTCCGTGTCACAAATAATATTTTTATAGATCTCCGCATTTGTGAGCTCTTTGGGCACATACCGTATGACGCCCGTCGTTTCAGTCAGGTGCGCTGGAACAAAAGCTTTGAACTTGTGTCGCCCTAGAAAACTGTCCATTTTTAGGAAGTTGTTAGCCGGTGTTGGTTTTTTGAAAGTGATGCCTATTTTGTGAGCATTCACTCTGTGAACTCCTACTATTCCCTTGACATTGTCTGTAAAAAGTTTTGTTAAAGTGATAGGATTTTTGTTCCCTAACTTTTCACTTTCTTGAGATTCCACATAAACCACACAGTCCGTGCTATGGTTGTCTGGAAATTGTCTTTTATAGTTAGGTTTAGTGAAGATTTTATAATCATCACTAGTCACTTCAATTTTTCTTTTTTTGGTATTTTTGTCACCGGGGGGCTGCCCCCCGGCGCTTTTTTCGCCCATTATTAATTACTATATACAATATGTCACAAATTTACTATTTACACAAGAAATATACAAATATATACAATAAAAAGGAATTATTGAAAAATCACGAAAATTTAAAACGCCCGCTTAGATTGACTTCCCGCCAAAAAGTTCAGTTAAATGACAGTTATAAAAAAGTTGCCATAACCAAATCCGAGTGACACCAAGTCGATTAATCGATTATTCTGATGGTTCTATTTATTCGATTCATTCATTCACCGCGGCGATGCGATGACAAAATGGAAATAGCTCGTAGGAGTACGTCCGGAGCGAGACGTGTTAGTTTCGAAACGATGGAAATTAAGTTTAGATAATTATGTAAGGTCGTTTTCGTTCACCATTGAAAAATGGGCCCAAGTTTTGGCTTTTGCCTTTTCCTGTCCTTGTCTATCGTCATAGCGTTGGACAAAGAGAGAGACAAGCTATTACATTTGAACCTGAATCTGATTGTACGCTTCGTTTGGTATAGCCACCCTAATATTTAAACCCAGATACAGAGTATTCCGTGAGTAACAATATTTAGGTGTTATGTCATTTCAAGTGAAATGAATGAGGCTGTGCGATGATAGGCCGGACGACACTGTCGTGTGTCTCACTCGTACACGACATGCGAGTGAGATGCACTGAGCATAGTGGTGAGAAATTAGATGTTTACAAGGCAGAATTTTCTTAGTCACCGATACAGAACGATAGAACATGATCGCGGTGGCATCTGTGTTGTGGACGCGATAAAAGAAATGTTGTGCATGTCGCCCGATGACGACTAGACCACGTAGTAAGTACCGACTGTTATTAATACTCGGGTCTTTCCTTTTTCAATTGGTAAAATAAGTATTCAGTACCGATTTTCATTAGAATGATGGACACGAATTTAGAAATGGTTAAAATTATAATGGTATAAAATGGTTTTATTTATAGTGGCAAATTTGAATGAGTATTCAACGTCAAATAAATCTGTCAAATAGTCGATTTGACTTCTTTTTAAATACTGGCTTCTGTCTATGTGCGGGACAATTTTGCCAGTGTCAAGACTGTCAAGTGATTGGCCTGTAGGCCGGGCGGTGTGCGGTGGTAGCGATAAGTGTACGATGTAAAAGATAAATCAAGTAAAAATTGGTTGAGGTTCCCAACAATAAATCGATATTATAAAATCGATTAATTCAATCACATTCAACTGACACTCAGTTGATTTGACTAAAAATGATTTATCGAGTGGAAAGCGGATCATGACAGCGACTTTCATTCGAGTCATATCGAGTTTCATCTGGCAACATTTAGTACGACAGTTCTCACTGTTCTGTTTTACATGCAGTGAACGAAAACAAGCGCTCCTATTGGTCAGAATCTTGGCACTGCAGATTTGCAAATGCATCGAATTTTTCTATTGGATAAGCGCGAGACTTGAACAAGAGTAATAATTGAACTACGTACATATATGGCAATTAAGAACAGACCGTGTTGTGAATCTATTTGTTTATTATGATCACTTACCGGCTTTAGAAGTTTATGAATTTTATTCAAAGTTATCTCAAAGTAGTTCTTCTTCTTTTCAAGTTCGAGTAATTCAAGTTCAACTTAATAGTAAGTTGTGTGAAAGTGAAGTGCAGAGTAAAGGTACTGTGTTAATTCGTGAAGTGTTTCAAATCAGTGCATACAGTGAAATCGATTGTGAGTATTTCGGTGATACATTGAATTAATAATTACTGTAGTTGTGAAGGAACGCCAACGCAAACATGAACCATGAAATGGCATAATCGCATTTCCTTACCTTATGTAAGCCTTAAGGAAACCATAATTTTTCGTGAAGCGAAATACGCGATATACATTTCATATGGAACATTATAGTGCAATAAATACATAGGCGAATTACAGGCGCTTACAGTACCGTGTATTTCAAGCGACCATTTCGTTTACAGACAGCATCAATACACGGTGCCGCTACTATGGAACAGTTCTTGAGGGACAGGTTCGAGCCCTTCCTGTATACCAAGGGAAGGAACAGCCAAGGAAATCCTTGACGGTTTAAGTGTCACCAAAGAAAAGGACACCATGAAGGCCAAGTATTGAAACAGAATAAAGGAACTTGATTCTCACTGTGAAACGCTGAATAAAGTCCTGAAGTGTGCTCATGCACCAGAAAAAGAGTTCCATGAGAATTTAGATCTAGTTAACAGACAAGACAACCATGGATTTTGGCATTAAAGAGCATTGGCATTTTCAGCCAAAAGAAACTACTTTTAGAAGCGGACTTGTCAAGAACCCCTTGGATTGACACCTATAATTTATATCTATACTTTTGGGTCTCAAATTATTCTCCTGAGACACCAAGCCCATGCTTGAACATCACAATAAGGATTGGAAGAAGGTTTAGTGAGTGAGGAAGCAACATGTCAATTTTATACCCTGTATTATGAATGGGCTACCAAGTTCTACTTCCCAAAGAGTTTGGTTGATTTATAGGCAGATGATGAATCTACAAAGGTAGATATGAGAAGATATTGTCATTGGAAGTGACTACTACTTCTTCTTTATTATAGTTAAGATTGACCAAAAGGCTTTAGTAGATACTGACTTTGGATGGATTGTGTGTATCAGGCAATGTAGACAAAGGCAATTAATATGAACACATTGACAGTAGGAGTGACCTGCCACCAGAACAGCCATATGTGCTTGTGCTTTCCTGAAAACATTGTATAGTCTTGGAAACGTTGTTACAACAGATTCTGTAAAAGCCAATAGAGAAGAAGAGGCAGTCCAATGTTTTAATGAGACCGTAGATTACCATAATGGATGATACCTTGTAAAATTAACTTAGACGCACCTTCTTGACCTTCCAACTAATTAGTTAGTCTATGCTACGAAAGAGCAGTGAATTGACTAGTTCACCATACAAGACCATGGTGATGATCTAATGGAGCAATGAGATGTTACCATCATTGAAGAGGTAGACGCATGGTTTGAGATGCTTCAGCAGAAAAAGAGAGCAGAAGAGTCTTAATGACTGCGTTACTTCTAAACTTCAGATTATACAGATACATTTGAAGAACTATCCATGAATCTGAGTTGATGAGTCTGGTCATCAAAGAACTTGTTTATGTGAGACATACCAGAACAATAAAAATCCTATGGGATATCAGTGAAGATGTACTGACAATAAATACGAAAGAAACTTTGTTTACTAATGATTATCGAGAGTTAAAAAAAAAGGAGATCTAAAGACACTGCGGTATTGTGTCTCCGATCATTCTACAGGTTCAGCTGTTTCTATGGAAATTGTAGGAAAGAGCTACAAGTGAGAAGCAATCATATTTGAAGAGTTGATCAAGAAATATGAGACTATTATAACCAACTTCAGCAAACCAGAATCAGAGAAGTTCCACAATATGTAGAAAGGAGCCTGAAGGGGACAGTAGAATATGAACTGCATTGTTTCACCGATGCCTCAAAAGACTCACACACAGCGGTTGTATACCTGCGAATCAGCAATTATCACGATGTAAAGACTGCTCTTTTGAGGGCAAAGAGTAGACTTGTCCTATTTGAAAGAAACGAAATGTGTACGAAAACTCAGGTATATGCGAATAAAAGGAAGATTCTTACAACCCCATAGCAAGGCTGTGTTATTGGTAACTATTGTCTGTTGTCCTACTTGAAATACCATCTGAAACTATCAAGAGCCAAGCAGTACATAGGTACTCTGTCCATAGGGACAGACAGTTTAATCGTACTTAGCTAGATTATCCAGATAAGTAACTACTACCTTTTGTAGCGAATCAAATAAAGGAGAACAGGCAGAATACTGTAGTGGAAGCGTAACTCAAGAGAGAATCCAGCAGATACAGCCGCAAGATGGCCTCAGAAGAAACAATTATGAATAGATGGCCCCAACTTCCTGTCCAGGGATAGAAGACGTGGCCTGCAGATATCCACCAGAGAAACCACTAAGGCCAGTTGTTTGCCGCCTTATAGGCGGAGGGTCTGGAGACACAGTCTCCAGATTATGTTACATACCTTGGCTCCTGAGCCTTACATCAATACAGTAACAGCGCCAAAGTAAAGTCATATGAATTCCC
The DNA here is from genome assembly GCA_963971205.1 of Aethes cnicana. NCBI lineage: Eukaryota > Metazoa > Arthropoda > Insecta > Lepidoptera > Tortricidae > Aethes > Aethes cnicana. The sequence continues at coordinate 5,062,792 of OZ020300.1, read as the reverse complement.
AAGTCCAAATTATAAGGAACTTGCAAGAGACTTACTCTCCAGAGTAGATCAGAGGTAATGAGATGAACCTCGCTCGCAACTTGGAATTATTCACAGACGTAGACGGCCTACTGAGAAGTAGAGATTGAATGAAGCAGACTGACTGATCATATAACATGTCACACATTATTCTCTTGCCCAGAGACTGGTTTCACGAGAAATGTCATAAAAGATGTACACATTCGTCAACAATACTGGATACCTACGGCTCGGTCCATAATAGAGAGAGTACTAAGAGGAGCTTTACCAAGAGAGAGAGAGAGAGGAAACTACAGCACACCGTTTACACATACGGACTGTCCATTATATGGAGATACAGATAACGAGCATCAAAAGACGTGGATTTCTTTTCACGTGTTTAGCGGTGAGAGCAATACACCTAGCCTAGAGGCAGTTCAGAATTTGACTGCTGACGAATGTATAAATTGCTTTAAGAAGATTCATATCAAATCGCATGTCGGCAACAGGCAACGGCAACAGTCATCTCAGATAACGCACTATATGCTGAAGTAAAGCTGAGTGCTGAAGTGCTCAATGACGAATACTGCATCAGAAATAAGATAACATGGAAGTTCATAGCGCAACTTGCTCCGTGGCGAGGTTTATACGAGAGGTTCGTGGTTGTAGTACAACACTGTACGTAAAGAACCTTAGACCAGTGACTCGAATAGGAAAGAACTGAGGTTGAACTAGTTCTCAGAGCTTCGGACTTATATTTATGTTCAAACCTAGAGATGTCAGATGATTGCAACACAGACCAAATAAATAGTTCAACAGAGAAGAATCTACTTGAATGTTGGAAACAAGGCCAGAACATGTTAGAACATTTTAAGAACATGTTTGTCAATCAATAACCAACGAGTCTAAGAGATTGGTACCAACCTTCACCCAAATTGCTGTTAGGTAGTCACACAAGCGCGATCCATTGGAGATCCCGTCCAAATCGAGGTCGAATAGAGGAACCCAGCCACTTGGACGGTCGGTAGAAACATCAAACTTATTAAAGAGTTTGATTCTAATGGACATCAATGAGTAGCCCAATGTCAGGTTGGAGACAGTGTGGTCACTGTATCAATTAGATACTTTAACCCGTTGCTACTTGAAGAGCGAGACTACCTTGGGGAGAAATTCCAAGATAGATTTAGTTGATGAGAGCTTACACGATTCGGCTGTCTAAAGATCCATGTGTCCGATCTCCACAAAACCGATCACATAACAGAGCCGGGAAATCGAAATATACTTTGATAAGAAGAGAACCGAAGAGTCACAGTTGATGAAGAGAACATGGACAGTGAAGCCAGTAACTCGGTGGCTCCAATAGATGTTGAAGAGATTGAGAGTGATAATGTACCCACTTGTGAAGAGACAACTGGGACCAGATCTATCGAAGAAGATGGAGAGACTTATACACCTGGAACCGAGAGACGAGCCGCTGCGATAAAAGCGAGGTAAAAGATCGCAGAGTGCACTCGTCTGCTTGCTGCCCTTGTTCTTAGTGCTCGCCCTCCGGAGTGTCGCTAATTATAGCGATTTCTATATCGAGGTGAGTGTAAACGAGACTTAACGATATTTTGTACTGGTATTACGAATGACAGAACTTGGGCGGGAAAACTCGATGATTTTTGACAGGCACGGAGGGAACGTGTCTTAGAAGTCGATACTTACTAAGCGAAGTAAACGAGACTGTTTTCAGGGTATGAGTGTATGAGAGGCTAGAAAGAGGTAATTAGAAGACTCCCCCGGTGAGTGCTTATGTTTTCTATACGAGAGAAATACGTTGCGAGGTTAAGTAAGAGTAACGTTAATGACGGTGGAATGGGAAGGTCTATGGGGAAGGTGGAGGACCCTCCAGGGACCTACTGGTCCCGCAGTTGGAGATGAGCAAGGAGAATCCGTGATGACAAGGAATTGGATCACATAAGAGAGGATTTACCACGATGAGTGGCTCTCGATCCTATTCACGTTGGCAGCACGGACCTCACCCGTTGGATAAGCTTGTGGAAGCTTTATTGACCTCTCGACGTAGGTCTCTCTAATTCCTATCACATATGCATTATTTAATCCTTAGACATTGAACTCAGGTATCATAATATAGTATAGCGTCAGTCGGATCATATTATGTATTATTTAAGCGGAAAGGCCGACATTAAGTACAGAAGTTCAGTACTTACATAGCGCCATATTGGATTTCCTAGCTATATTGAGCGTGGTGTTTGCCCTATACTCTACTCTACCTCGTCGGCACAAGGAACTTTCTTTCTTCAGGAACGCGCATCGCGTGTTCTTGTCTTGTGAGAATAAGAATAAGATAATTTATTTGTCAAGCATAGGTGTACATTGATAGATGTCAAGTGAGTATTATTACATACGAGCTCCATTCCTTACCCACAAGTGTGGATATACAAATTTGTAGTTAAGCTTTTATATATAGCTATTACAATTTATATATTTTCTAAAATTCATTTAGGTATACATGCATTATAGTTATTATATAATTGATGGTTCTAATTAAAATTACAAATTTATCTTTCTGTATCATAAAAAAAAATCACAAAATAGAATAATAGTATTTTCTAACGAGAAACCTGCATGGCGGACCCTTTGGGCGGACACTGTCTCACAGAAACGTGCAACAAATTCCCAACCGAGAGATTCGTCGATATCTCCCCTCTTATATCTTAGATATCTTAAATGTAATTTTAGTATGTACCTACTCGTATGTATGTATTTTTATACATATTAATGTAAATGTAATGTAAGTTTATATATTTAAATTTTGAAAAAAGGCCATCTGCTGAGTTTGTTGCGGCGTTTCTTCTCAAGCAATGGGTCTAGGCAGCGCTGGTAAATTCATTTCTGTTAAATTCATTTAAAAGTGACGTGTAAAAGTGTCCAGATGTGGCCTATTTGCTGAATAAATATTTTCATTTTCATTTTCATTTTCATAGATACTTATCTTCACTTTAAATCAGCGGGATTAAATTATTCAAGAATTATTAATTAAATCACTATCACTACATAGTATAAAACAAAGTCGCATCCTGCTGTTTGTCCCTATGTATGCTTAGATCTTTAAAACTACGCAACGGATTTTGAAGCGGTTCTTTTTTATAAATAGAGTGATTCAAGAGGAAGGTATAATTTATTATAGTTTAACACTAAATTCCCGCGGGAACGCTATAACCGAATTCCACGCGGACGAAGTCGCGAGCAGAAGCTAGTTACCTATTAATAATACCAAGCCTGTCATAAAAAAAAATGCGAAAAGGCGGCCTTATATTAATAGCATCTTTTTTTTCCTCCATTTATTGAAGACAAATAATGTCAAAAATATTGCAAAAAAGGTTTTTTTTTATTAGTTTTTTCATCGATAAAATATAATCACACCGACTTCGCAGTCTGTCGGAGTTTGATGGCGGTTTTTATTTTTTTATTTAAAATTTTTTTTTCGGCTACAGTTGCCAAACATTACTATAGAAGTACATAAGTAACTCTGAAGCCCTCGAAATTGACACCAAAATCATCTACGTGCTAGCAAATTTCGAGGAGTTCCCTCATTTTCTCATGGATCCCATCATCAGAACTGAACCAAATTAATATGGGACCAACTTGGAAGTACCACCTTTCGAAAAAAAAAAGAATCATCGAAATCGGTTTACGTTTACTATTTATTTTTGGTGAACATACAAAAAAAAAAAGATTCCGACGAATTGAGAACCTCCTTTTTTTTTTTGAAGTCGGTTAAAAAGCACCACTGACACTCTCAACACACGTGTGCTTGCTGAGACAGCCGTCAACTATGCGTTGAGAGTGTTGGTGATGCTTTTTAAATAATGATGAAAAAATTGAAGCGTTTTGAAATCTAAAGGCGCGGGACTTTAGATAGTAGAAGATCTCTACTTATTAATAAAAATTAAGGATGACCTTCGGTGGGTGGAAGTTTCCATAGATCGCTGATAAAAAAATGGACTTTGGACTCTACGATGTTTGGACTTTGTACTACATAAGTGTAAGGTAGTCAGTCAATATTGTATAGTCACGACGCATTGTTTGTCGCTTGCGACTTGGTATTTTGATATGTTTTTACCCGACTGCGTACCGCAAAGGAGGTAATCTGTTTAGCAGTCTACGTATACAACATGTGGTTGGTTCCCCTTGTTTACGCATATTTTTTTTGCAGAATTCGAGTGAGATTGTGCGTAATAGAATTAGCCAAAAAAATCGTTATAAATGCGAGTTTAGTTTCGGCGTAAACACTATTATGCCTATACTGGATTATGCAAAATCGAATTCTGCAAAAAAAATATGCGTAAACAAGGGGAACCACATACAACATACCTACATACGTAGACAGCTAAACACATTACCTCCTTTGCGGTGCGCAGTCGGGTAAAACATATCAAAATACCAAGTCGCAAGCGACATAAACAATGCGTCGTGACTATACAATATTGACTACCTTACACTTATGTAGTACAAAGTCCAAACATCGTAGAGTCCAAAGTCCAATTTTTTATCAGCGATCTGTGGAAATTTCCATCCACCGAAGGTCACCTTTAATTTTTATTAATCAAAAACAACATTCGGCGTAAATAGTTACGCCGAATGTTTTTCACGCATAGTTTTCGAATTCCGAATGTTGTTTAGGCAGAAAATTACTTTCGCCGAAATTCGCTACGCCGAAAACTACTTTCGCATACCTTTATTCTCCTCGATTTAATTAAATAAGTATAACATCGATGATTATCTAAAACTAAATTGTTATATTTAGTTTTACACAGTTTGATACTTATAATAAACTGGATTAAAGGTCCGAGTTAGAGGTTACTTTGGAATTAAATTGTACTTATCGAGCGAAGTTTCGATCGTCGATTCGTCGATTTTAATGAATTATGTATACTTACTTACGTTAATCGTTTCCTTTCCTGTGAGCGTCATTGCCTGCCTTTGCAGGACATTAATCAAAATTCAAAATGGCGGCCACCAGACACCATATTGTAAAGAAAAAAAATCGGCCAACTACGGCATGTGGGGTAGAGTTGAATAGGTATTTAAAAATCATTTCTTTAACCATTTTTCAGTTAAAATAACCGTTTAGATTTTATAACGACTTTAAGTTGTCAAACCAACAATTTTCGCTTAAATATTCAAAACTGTATACCTATTTACTTTTGAAAACGCTTGTGCTTTTCAAAACTTTAATTAAAGTACGAAGTAACTAATTTGAATAAAAAGAAAACAAAAACAAAGAAATAGGGATGACGACAGGGTGAAGAAATCGGAGTTCTAATTAGTCCGTCAGTCAGGTAATAAAAAAATATTAGACACGTATTTTTTGTTTTATCAAATTAACAAAGAAAGAGTAAGTTAAAACGCATTAAAGTTGGAGAGTGGGGGCTAACTACGTCACCGTTAGGTATAAATCGTACCTAAGCATGACGTCACGCGACATTTCAACTCAATATATCTCCGTATACGTGTCCAATACTTTTCAATAATCTTCCTGATAGACTAAGGAAAAAAAAGTTGTCGTCATCCCTATTATACGTCGGAAACTTTTTTTTTATGTATGTTCACCAAATAATAAATAGTAAACGTGAACCGACTTCGATGTTTTTTAGGGTTCCGAAGTCCACAAGGAACCCTTATAGTTTCGCCATGTCCGTCCGTCCGTCCGTCCGTCCGTCCGTCCGTCTGTCCGCACTATTTCTCGGAGATTCTTAGTTCTAGAAAGCTGTAATTTGGCATGAATATGCATATTAAGTTACGCTGACAAAGTGGTATAATAAAATTTTGAAATATATTTTTTTATAGGGTACCTCCCCTACTCGTAAAGTGAGGATGTAATTTTTTTTTCTTGCGTACCCCATGGTGCGGCATATCGTTGAATAGGTCTTAAAAAATATTGTGGGTTTGTTAAAACGATTATTTGATTAAGTGATGCGTTTGTGAAATGTTAAGCTTTAAAGTGCTATTTTTTGTTAGAGTCACGTGTCCCTCCTCCCCTGCCAGCTAAATGGTGGTATTTGGATGGCTGAAAAAAATCACGGTTATGGCATATATAACGTAGTTGAAAGGAAAACTATCACAGCTAATTAGGCTGTACAAACTTACGAGTCATAGTCGACCAACTTATGAAATGATTAAAAACCAATGATTTTTCTCGAGCGGCAGGGGCGTCGGGCGGGCACGTCATACCACAGGCTAGCTAGATGCTAATAAGTCTTAGAAAGGTACTAAGGTACTGTGGGCATCCTCAACTTCGGAACCCTATACTTTGCGCGTGGCCCGACACGCACTTGGCCGGTTTTTTTTTCAGCATGCATTTGACCGCGATTTCACCTGATTGAACTTTAAATCTAGCTACTTTACTTAAAGTTCAGTTACAACGCCCCGCGACGTTTTGACGTTCCCGAAGTCCGTTGGCAGCCGGTGAAATTTCTGGCACAGAGGCATTCCATCTTAGGCCTCAGGGTAGGCAGCGCATTCGAGATCTTATGGTTTCTTAATGGGGGATCATAGGATTTCGGTGTCCATGGGCCGAGGTGACCACTTACACTTGTGGGGCTGTGTGCTCCTTTGCCTATAAGAATAATAATAAATTTATTGAACTTATTAACAGTTACATATTTTGTATTGAAGGCTCTGACCTCTGAGCTAGGAAAACCTGTGTTACAGAGGGCAGTGTCCTCTCCCACTGTTTTAGGTGACGTGGTTGTACAATATTCTACATACCATTGGTATAAAAAAGCGTCCTGAATGAAGCCCCTCTAGAGCTAGGTCTTCTACGTCCTACGGAGTATGCGCAGCGGTATGCCCCCCAGGATGCTCTGGACGACGGCGGTGGTGGGGTCGCGAGGGGGCTCGCGGACGCAGCTAGCGGACGGCTCCACGGAATGGCCCCTCAGAAGCGCCGCTAGCCCCGCTAGCGACTGCATACGCCCCATTCGCTCGCCTGCAACAAGTACCTAATCATGACTGTACAACCGCAATAAGCTTGTTTCTGTTGAAATAGATTTAGTCTGTGTATGATATATGTGGCAACACTATCGTTTTTGACAGTTGTCTATTAGATTCGTTTCTTCTTCCCTTTTCTCTACGGCCATTAACGTGCAATATTGTATTTCGGTGCGTTCGGTTGAATCTTAATTTATTACCTAGATCTCTAAGGACGTCATCAGCGATTGTACACATATTTCTGAGCAATACAGCTGTACAATTGTTTTCCACGTTTTATTTCAAGATCTCCTACCATAAGCAGACTGCGCGAAGATGTCCATTGCTGAACAGTTTCTATTATTCTTCTTATGTATAATAATAATATCTTGGGACATTACACACATATTGCCCTAACCCCAAATCACAGGGCGGATTACTACTACTACTACAGCCTATTTGCGTCCTACTGCTGGGCACAGGCCTCCCCTCATCAGGAGAGGGTTTGGGTTATAGTCCCCACGCGGGAACAGTGCGGATTTGGGGACTTCACACACATCTTTGAATTACTTCGCAGATGCGTGCAGGTTTCTTCACGATGTTTTCGTTCACCGAAAAGCTCATGCTAAATTCAAATTGAATTTCGCACGTAAGTAAACATAGAGGTGCGAGTCGGAATCGAATCCCCGACCCTCGCCATGAGAGGCGGTAGGTTGAACCACTAGGTCACCAAGGCTTTTTTAAAAACAAACATTTATTTATTTATTTATTTATTTATTTATTCAATGCAACCATATACATTTTTCTTAATGTAGGAACATTAGATCTTAAATAACTAGTAAATATAGTAGAGTACATGGACCCTGGCAGGGTATGGCATATATTGGCAAGTATGTACCGATCTTACCAAAAACGAGTGCTCATCACACAAACTTTGCTCCGAGCGGGACTCGAACTCGAGCCCTCGACCATCGGAACAGAAGGCAGGGTCACTACCAACTGGACCAATCCGGTCGTCAACTATGCGTTATTCCGGGATAAAAAGAAGCCTATAATAGGTATGTTGACCTGTGTTATAATCTACCCCCATACCAAATTTTGTTGCAATCCGATCAGTAAGTTTCCGAGTTAAAGCCGGACATAAGTACATAACATACTTACATACGGTCACGTGACTTCAACAGACTTATTATTAGTAAAACCGGCCAAGTGCGTGTCGGACCACGCGCAAAGTATAGGGTACCGAAGTTGAGGATGCCCACAGTACCTTTCTAAGACTTATTAGCATCTAGCTAGACTGTGGTATGACGCGCCCGCCCGACGCCCCTGCCGCTCGAGAAAGATCATTGGTATTTTAATCATTTCATAAGTTGGTCGACTATTACTCGTAAGTTTGTACAGCCTACTTAGCTGTGATAGTTTTCCTTTCAACTACGTTATATATGCCACAACCGTGATTTTTTTCAGCCATCCAAATACCACCATTTAGCTGGCAGGGGGGGGGACACGTGACTCTAACAAAAAATAGCACTTTAAAGCTTAATATTTCACAAACGCATCACTTAATCAAAAAATGATTTCAACAAACCTACAATATTTTTTTAAGACCTATTCAACGATATGCCGCACCATGGGGTACGCAAGAAAAAAAAATACATCCCCACTTTACGAGTAGGGGAGGTACCCTATAAAAAAATATATTTCAAAATTTTATTGTACCACTTTGTCAGCGTAACTAATATGTATATTCATGCCAAATTACAGCTTTCTAGGACTAAGCATCTCCGAGCAATAGTGCGGACAGACGGACGGACGGACGGACATGGCGAAACTATAAGGGTTCCTTGTGGACTTCGGAACCCTAAAAAGGTGGTAAAAAGATATAGACTATGGATGGGTACCATTTTAGTAAAACATTGCATAAGTAGTAACGTGGCCGATGGCCGTGACTGCGGGGACTGCTGATAAATAAATAAACACCTCGATTAACATCTTCAATCTTTTTTAATGTGCATATTAACTTCCTAGTGATAAAATAATACAGTAAATAAAGTTTTAATTTTTGCGTTTGATCTTAGGCTCGGTTCCTATATTCCTAAAATCGCCTCGTTTTGGCTAAGGACGGATACTTAAAATTTGCCATATTTTAACTAACTGTGTACCCAAAACGAGGCGTTTTGTGGTAATAAGTAGTAAGGAGCGGGCACAAAATAGAAGAGAGTGGCGGTAAACAGATGAGGCCTTTGTCCAGCAGTAGGACACTATTTTTTCTTTTTTTTTTGTATACCTACCAATGGTATAGGCAAACGAGCGCACAACCCTCCCGATGGTAAGTGGTCACTGCGGCCCATGGACACCGAAATCCTATGATCCCCATAAGAAACCATAAGATCTCGAATGCGTTGCCTACCCTGAGGCCTAAGATGGAATGCCTCTGTGCCAGAAATTTCACCGGCTGCCTTAACCCCCTGCCGGAACACAACAGTGCGAGCACTGCTATTTGGCGGCAGGTTAGCGAGGAAAGACGGTGGTACCATCCCGGACAGACCCAGCACCAGGTCCTACAACTAACAAAACTATTTTTAGGCTTTAATATCCTACTAATATTATAAATTCGAAAGTAAGTTATCTCTATCCATCTATTACCTCTTCACGATTTAGATGAAATTTGGCATGGAGGTAGTTGGAGTCCCTCGGTCGAGGAAATAGGCTACTTTTTATTCCGGGAAAACGCATAGTTCCCACGGGAACGCGATAAGATAACCGAATCCCAATCCGCGGGAGAAGTCGCAAGCAGAAGCTAGTTGAAAAATAAAGTTTTTATTTTGCAGTTACATGGATGGGGTCAAAACAAGACATACCTATTGCCCTCATGCAATGTTGACAACAAACTTTATGCAAGTCATTTTATTTACTAGTTACTTATTGTTTGTTTGTTTAACAAAAGCCTAATCAAATGAAAAATACTTCCAGCGGTTTTATCAGTGAGATAACCTCATTTGTATGTCAGATAGTTACCTAACTGTTAATATCTAGGTTACCTATCACATTAATTCATTCGTAAGACATTAGTTTAACGTAGTTGTTTTGATAATAGTAAGTATGTATACAAAAAACCCGACTTCAAATCCCGACAGCCTTAAAAGCCGGTGTCAAGTTCACTTTAAGATTGTCATCAGCTTTGGCTCGGTTCACTTGACACCGACTTTTTAGGCTGTCGGGTTTGAAGTCGGTTTTTATTTTTTAATGCAACGCTAAACAATTGCATTTACAAAAGTTTATTCAGAAAAGAATAAGTTAAACAATTAAAAATTAACTACAAATAGCATTTAAATGAAAACCTAAATTAGGGCCTTTCCGAAGGGTTCCCATCACGCAGGCAGCATTCCCTCGCTGTATGGCAATAGCCAGTCTTTGCTCGAGAAAGCTGCCGGCGCGAGGGTCTCCCGTTGCCTCTCTCAGCCGCTTCCCTAGCTCCCAGTGGAGCCCCAGCGTCCCTTTCCTGCATTTTATTTCACACAAACTATACGAGCATTAGGCATTCCGTCTTAGGCCTAAGGGTAGGAAACACATTCGAAATCTTGTGATTTCTCATAACCATTGCCGAAGTGACCGCTTATACCTACCGCCTGCGTTCTCGTTTGCCTTACTAATAATATAATGATTTAAAAAAAGTAAACGAATATTAAAAAAACTATAAGGGCCCTCGTCCACTGAGACTTTTTGTAGCATCGCTATTAACGCGCGTTAGTAACAGTAGGCGAGGCCATACAGCTAGCGACCGCATCGCGACTGTATCGAGGCTAACGCGTGACAGCATCGCTACAAAAAATTGCCGTGGGCGAGGGTCCTAAAACCCGAATGTCGGAAATCTAAGCTGAAATGTAATTATTACGAAAAATATCACCCTTCTTGCCATTCACAACTAATAGGTACAGTTGAGTTCATAAATGCGGTAGAGTAGAGAGAGTCTATCTCAGTGAACTTGTCTTGTCATAAAATTCGTAAACAAAATCTTTCGCACTTATGATTTATGATTGTTTTTGCGATATTGTTGGGTACTTTATCTATTTATAATACGACGATAGTCGTAGTATCTCTTAGTAATCTGGAAATTTATTTCTCAAAAAATAAAAATAAAAACCGCCTGTCAATGTCAAGATCACTACTTATATGATTATCATTTCTCTGGGTCGGTTCACTTGACACCGACTTCGCAGTCTGTCTGAGTTTGAAACTACTACTACAGCCTATTTTGCGTCCCACTGCTGGGCACAGGTCTCCTCTCATCACGAGAGGTTTGGGCTATAGGAGTTTGAAACATTACTTTAGAAATACATAAGTAACTTTGTAGTCTTCGAAATTGACACCAAAATCAGCTACGTGCTAGCAAATTTTGAGGAGTTCCCTCATTTTCTCATAGATCCCATCATCAGAACCGAACCAAATTAATATGGGACCAACTTACAAGTACCACCTTTCGAAAAAAACCGGCCAAGTGTGTGTCGGGCCACGCGCAAAGTATAGGGTTCCGAAGTTGACGATGCCCACAGTACCTTTCTAAGACTTATTAGCATCTAGCTAGCCTGTGGTATGACGTGCCCGCCCGACACCCCTGCCGCTCGAGAAAAATCATTGGTTTTTTAATCATTTCATAAGTTGGTCGACTATGACTCGTAAGTTTGTACAGCCTACTTAGCTGTGATAGTTTTCCTTTCAACAACTAGATTATATATACCACAACCGTGATTTTTTTTCAGCCATCCAAATACCACCATTTAGCTGGCAGAGGGGCGGGGGGGGGGGGACACGTGACTCCAACAAGAAATAGCACTTTAAAGCTTAATATTTCACAAACGCATCACTTAATCAAAAAAATATAAGAACAAACCCACAATATATTTTTAAGACCTATTCAACGATATGCCACACTAAGGGATGCATGAAAAAAAAAAAATTTTAAACATTCAATGAATGATTAGGAAAAAAATAAAAATTGCTTTTATAACACAGTCAGGAAAACAATATCTAATCGATCTCGATATATTTCTAAAGTTATTTACCGAAGTAATTGTAACAAAAGTACTTAAGTATGAAACATTTGTCAAACCGACTCTGTGGGCCTCCAGGCTCCAATATCTTGTACTGTGAATTATTGTTTTATAAAAAATATTCTGTTCTATTGTTACCACAGCATTCCCAGCAGCGCCCAGGCCGATAGTCACGTGACGTGACCAAGCGATTATCACTACACTTTTAATGTATCATTTATTTTATTTAGCCATATAAAATATTACGTTATTTAATGTACGTGCTCTTACAATAATTTAATTAATAGTTAATGTATTTTTATGTTTAATTTTGATATTTGCTTGTTATAAAAACTCTTTATGATTTTGACAGCGCCAGTGGCGCCATAGTGGATTTTATTAGAACTAATGTTTAGACTCGTTTTGGCGGGAAAGGAAAAATAACTCGAATAAAACGATTGTGAAAGAGGCAAGATCTTTTATTTGTTGTCCTGAAGTAAACCCTGCAAAACCCTTCACATTATTCTATTTAAATTTCTTATATTTTATTTTCTGAAATTTCTTAGTTATTAGATATTTATGTAACTAGCAACGTAAGAAGCGTCAATGTCAATATTTAAAATTACACAATTAATGAAAAAAATGTGATAATAAAGCCTGTCTTTTATTGATTGAATAAACAATTAGGACCACGAACAAGTTGAATAAAATGACGAAAAATAAGCAAGTAGTATATTAAAATTAAAATTAAAAACTTTTAATTACTGGCTGTAATAGCCAAACACTACGTGATAATTACCCAAAATCATAGACATAAATAATACTTCGTATGGACCCGGCCTAACGTAGATACATGTCATGTTTCCCCACTTCATTGGTGTCCAATCCAAAGTTAAACTTATATCGTGACACTAAAGCTGGGTCACATTTTTTCAACAACGAGACGAGTTTTTAGATACTGAGAAACAGTTTCGAAAAAAGTTTTTTTAAAAACGCGGTGACAGAACTTTGGATTGGACACCGTGGAAGTGGGGACATATTACGTGTACGTTAGACCGGGTCTATATTATTTACGTCTATGCCCAAAATACTGACAGCATTGCTACTTTGGACGCTTCAACTCTGTTCCTTCACTGGGACTCAAACTATATCCATCCCAAATTTCATCTAAATCGGTCCAGCGGTTGAAGCCTGATAAAGTAACAAACAGACAGTATAACACTTTTAGCATCTGCCCGCAACTTCGCCCGCGTGGAATTCGGTCATCGGCCCACGGGATCTATGTGTTTTCCGGCTTAAAAAGTAGCCTATGTCCTTTCACGGACTCCGTACCTATTACTCCATCTCCGAACCAAATTTCATCCAAATCGGTCCAGCGGTTTAAGCGTGAAGACTTGAAGAGGTAACAGACAGACGGCCAGAGTTACCTTCGTTTAAATTGGTATGAATTGGTATGGATACGGACATATGGATTAGTAAATTGCTGTCGTAATGAATCATTCCGTAGTTGCCCTAGGCGTCAGCGTGAGCGGCAGTCCGCCCCGGATGCTCTGCACTATGAAAGAGGAGGGTTCTGATGCCGGGCGCCGCACGCTGGTCGCCGCTGGCGAAATCCAGAACTTGGCCAGCAGCGCCGCCATTCCGGCCAGGGACTGCATCAACCCCAGCCTCTCGCCTGGAGAAAAGGGTCAATTATTGACTACTTACCGAGGCATATATTCGAAGTCTTTAAATAGGGATCTCGCGCTTCCCTATAGGATCTCTCACGCGTCGCGTGAACTTTAAGTAGCTAGATTTAAAGTTCAACTTGACGCGTGAGCGATCCTATAGGGAAAAGCGAGATCCCTATTTAAGACTTCGCATAGAGCCCCAGTTGCATGATACCTACGCATCGTGTAAAAAGAACGCCGGCGTCCTTGGCTGGTATTGGCTTCCAGTGTTCTTTTTACATGAAGCGTACACGCATCGGCACGTAACTTGAGCGGTTACCTTCGATGCGCAGAAGTCAAAATTAAGGCCTCATCGGCAGAGGGGCGCGGGACGCAGGGGGCGCTTTGTTGTGCGCGCACGCTTATTGGCCCTTCAGTCGGAAACATGCGCGGAAATCCCCTCTACTTTTGCTCACCGCTCAAGTTACGTGCCGCGACCAATACTTCGAAAATTACGATAACGTTTCTCCTTCTTCTCTTTTAGATAATGGCTTCTGTCATATGCAAGATAATTTCGCCAATGTCAAGTCATTGCGCCTAGAGATCTTCTACTATCTAAAGTGCCGCGCCTTCATGTTTCAAAACGCTTCAATTTAAAAAGCACCACCAACACTGCCAACGCATAGTTGATGGCTGTCTCAGCACGCACACATTTGTTGAGAGTGTTGGTGGTGCTTTTTAAATACATTGGACTTTAGATAGGTAGTAGAAGATCTCTACATTGTACAGTAACAATAAATGCAGGTACCGTATAAAAGACAAATCAAGTAAAAACGGGGAAGCTCAACGAACGTCAACCATCTTGGACTACGGCCATTGAGAAACCCCGACGTTGCTTTCTGGGGCTTCATTCAAACATACAGAATATACAGACGTATGAAGAGCCTCGCCCAATTTTTGCGAGAGCGTATATTTATACCTATTTACTCGTACAAAACAATTCCAAGAAGGAAACTTGTCCATCCATGCGTCTCGCTCATACAAGTCCATGATTGGACTGGAAGGCTTCAGCTATCTCGCTTAAGCAATATATTCTATCAATAAATTACCTATACAAGCTCTCGGCCCCTCTCCAAACGGCAAATACACATGGTTAGCAATACCCCCGATCTGATCCGGGCCAAATCGCTCCGGGACAAACTTCTCCGGGTCTTTAAAGTACTTCTCATCGTTGTGCAGGCCCTGGAGAGAGACCAGGACGTAGACACCATCGTCGATGGTAACATTGGTCCCGGGGAAGGTGTATCTTCGTACGCACTGACGGACCAGGAAGCCGAGGGACGGGAACAGACGCATGCCTTCCCTGGAAGACGAAGGTCGATTGGTTAGCTCAAAATCAAGATCTTGACAAGAAGAAAATTTTATGGCATATAAGATTTACTGAACATAAGTCATGACACGTATGAAATGGAAATGAGGAGGACACACATAAAACAGGCCTTAAGAAACAGTTCTTAAGTGTGTCCACATTCTACAGCACAGCCTCTTAAGAATATCCCTTGAATGCAAGAAGAAATCCCTTATCAAACTTGATTAATAAATAATTAGATACATCATCAAAAAATCACTTGGACTAAGTAGACTTACCTGAAACACATTTCCAAATATTTCATCTCCTTGACGGCATCGTAGCACAGTTTCCCGTCATACCGCGAGAGGACTTCGTCGATTTCTTCCTGGCAGCGGCGCTGCGCCTCCGGGTGGAAGGCGAGCTGGTGCAGCGTGTAGCTGGTCGCCGACGAAGACGTCTCGAACCCTGCCGCGAAGAACACGAACACCTGCGCCGCCATCAACAGCTCATCCAGCTCTAGTTCAGCCATCTGCGGCGTCCCGTCAGGGTTTCTTTTCTCTAAGGACTCTCCCACTATCACGCCTTTAGCTTTCAACTCAAACAAGAGATCAATGAAGTCGTTTCGGCCCGACGGCTTATAATTCCTCTGTTGCATAATTTCTTTCACCAGTCTAATCGTTTCTCTCTCAACCTCAGGGGGGAGCATATGCAAATGCTTAAAAATCTCCGGAAAAGTCCACTTCAGCGTAGATATGACGGCTTCTCGCAGTGTTACTGTGAAAATTCGCTTGCCGAGTTGACGGAAGGTGGATGTTTCGTCGTTGAGCGAGTCTGTGTCGATCCCGAAGCCGCAGGCGCCGATGAAGTCGGTGGTGTAGCGCGCCATGAGGTCGCGCGCGTCCAGCGGCGCGGCCTCATGGCGCGCTACACCACCGACTTCATCGGCGCCTGCGGCTTCGGGATCGACGCCAACTCCATCGACGACGAACACTCTGCTTTCCGCAAACTCGGAAAACGAATCTTCACGCCTACATTTAGAGATATCGTCATCAACGTCCTAAAGTGGATAGCGCCGAACACTTTCAAGCATTTGAACATCATTGCACCTGAGATACACGATACGACTTTATCACTAGTCAGAGATATAATGGAGAAACGAAATTACGAACCATCTGGCAGGAACGACTTTATTGATCTTTTGCTTGAGTTGAAACAGAAAGGGAAAATTGTCGGTGAATCCTTGGAGCGCAGGAAGCCGGATGGCACGCCAGAAATAGCGGAGCTCGAGCTCGATGACTTGCTGATGGCGGCGCAGGTGTTCGTGTTCTTTGCAGCCGGTTTTGAAACGTCTTCGTCGGCGACCAGCTATACGCTGCACCAGCTCGCTTTCCACCCGGAGGCGCAGCGCCGCTGCCAGGAAGAAATCGATGAAGTCCTTGCGCGTTATGACGGAAAACTGTGCTATGATGCAGTTAACGAAATGAAATATTTGAAAATGTGTTTCAAGTGAGTTAATTTAGGCATCACCGTTTTCTTGTCCTAATTAACTTCCAAGTCGACATCATTCACTAACCAAAACTCCTCCCATTTTCCAGCGAAGCAATGCGTCTTTTTCCATCCCTGGGTTTCCTGATCCGGAAGACAGCCAAGCCCTACACGATCCCGGACTCGCAGGTGACCCTGGAGGCGCGGACAGCCGTCATCGTCCCGGTGCAAGCGCTGCACATGGACGCAAAGTACTTCGAGGAGCCGGAGCGATTTCTTCCGGAGAGATTCCACCCGGACAACATTGACAGAATCAGGAAGCACGTGTACCTGCCGTTTGGGGAGGGGACCTAGGGCGTGTATCGGTGAGTTGTAGTAGAATGTGAAGGAACAAAGACAACCTGAAGCGTGATTGGTTTGGATTCAAACAATGGGAAAAAACTACGATTGGTTTGGACTGGGGAAATGAAGTGACAAATGCAATGCAGCGGTAGGAATATTAGTCAAAAAAGTTCTAGAAAGAATTTGCAAATCGCTAAATAAGACACGATGGCAATATATAATACAGGCGAGGTGCTGCGTACATTTCTGATGCTTCACTTTTAGGGTTCCGAAGTCCACAAGGAACCCTTATAGTTTCGCCATGTCCGTCCGTCTGTCCGCACTATTGCTCGGAGATGCTTAGGTCTAGAGAGCTGTAATTTGGCATGAATATGCATATTAGTTATGCTGACAAAGTGGTACAATAAAATTTTGAAATATATTTTTTTATAGGGTACCTCCCCTACTCGTAAAGTGGGGATGTAATTTTTTTTTCTTGCATACCCCATGGTGCGGCATATCGTTGAATAGGTCTCGAAAAAATATTGTGGGTTTATTAAAACCATTTTTTGATTAAGTGATGCGTTTGTGAAATATTAAGCTTTAAAGTGCTATTTTTTGTTAGAGTCACGTGTCCCCCCCCCCCCCTGCCAGCTAAATGGTGGTATTTGGATGGCTGAAAAAAATCACGGTTGTGGCATATATAACGTAGTTGAAAGGAAAACTATCAGAGCTAAGTAGGCTGTACAAACTTACGAGTAATAGTCGACCAACTTATAATGATGATTTTTCTCGAGCAGCAGGGGAGTCGGGCGGGCACGTCACACCACAGGCTAGCTAGATGCTAATAAGTCTTAGAAAGGTACTGTGGGCATCGTCAACTTCGGAACCCTATAATTTGCGCGTGGCCCGACACGCACTTGGCCGGTTTTTCAACATCTTTAATGCCTTTTAGCAAAGTATAGGTATCACTTTTCGAAATTGTTGTGAGTAATTCTTTCATCCATCGATCGTTTTCATCTTTCAGTACTCAGTTCATCCAACATTCTGATAAGATTTACTCGGTTCAGCACGACCACTACAGCCTATTTTGCGTCCCACTGCTGGGCACAGGCCTCCTCTCATCACGAGAGGATCACGAGAGGGTATTCGGTTCAGCTGGAAGTATATTACTTACACTAAGTCCCAATATCCCATAGCGTCTACTTATTCGGGAACTTTCTCGTGATGAGAAGACGCTTAGGTACTGTAGCGGGGGGTTGGTGCTAGCTCGGGTAGATGCTGTAGGCACGGAGATCAGCAGTGTAACTTGAAGACACGGAGACTCGCTGGGCATCAGGATGATGTCTAGCTAATTAAGAAATCTATATCTCGCAGACTGGCCCTAACACTGCCCTAACATTTCCCTAATTAATAAATAAATAGACTTTATTTGAAAATCATGTTATATACTTATTCAGAGATCATTAAATTACTTTACAAGAGATATCAAAAGACTCACTAACTAAAGCAACACAATAGGGGAGACGACAACTTTTTTTTCCTTAGTCTATCAGGAAGATTATTGAAAAGTATTGGACACGTATTTTTTATTTTTTCACGTAATCAAACTTATACGGAGATATATTGAGTTGAAATGTCGCGTGACGTCACGGTTAGGTACGATTTATACCTAACGGTGACGTAGTTAGCCCCCACTCTCCAACTTTAATGCGTTTTAACTTAGTCATTCTTTGTTAATTTGATAAAACAAAAAATACGTGCCTAATATTTTTTTATAACCTGACTAATTAGAATTTCGATTTCTTCAACTTGTCGTCATCCCTATTCTACGCTTAAAATACCTATTTTCGAAAGAAAATGTGTCTACTCACCGATTATACTCGGCGGTGATTGACACTTGTCACTTTTGTTGTGATAGGTGATGGAGAATTTTAACCATCTCATTTTACCCCCCAGGTGAGCGACTGGGGCTGATGCAGTCGCTAGCCGGCATGGCCGCGTTGCTGGGGCGGTACTCCGTGGCACCGTGCGCCGGCGCACAGCGCGCGCCGCCCGTCGATCCCTCCGCGCACATCGTACAGTCCATCAAGGGGGGGATGCCACTGATATTCACGCTGCGGTAGCAAAGTGCAATTTTGGAGATCTCGGTGTACCTACCTACGTAGTTACTTGACTGAATCTTGATTGATATTTTTAACAAAAAGGAGTTTATGTATTTTCACCATTTAAACAAATGCTAAACGTGATTTATTTATCAAAGAATACAAAAATCGGGGGCTCTGTTCGAAGTCTTAAATGGGGATAGGGATAGATTCCCTATGGCTTTGCTCATGCATCAAGGCGCTCAAGTTGGACTTTAAATCTAGCTGCTTAAAGTTCGGTTGCAAAGACGCGACGCGTGAGCTAAGCCATAGGGAATCTCCCTGTCCCTATATAATATTTCGAATAGAGCCCCTTAGCTATGATAATGTCCCACAAAACAGTTATTTGTTATATATATATTTTTTATACTTATTTTTTCATTCGAAGGATGGACCTTCAAGTTGGTCCAACCATAACTGCCTGTTTGCGTACCTCTGCTGGGCACAGGTGTCCTGTCACACGAGAGGGTTTGGCCTATAGTCTCCACGCGGACCTTCAATGACTTCACTGATGCATACAGGTTTCCTCGAGATGTTTTCCTTCACCGAAAACTCAGTGGTAAATTCAAGTTTGATTTCGCAGCCGAGTAAACTCAGAGGTGCGAGTCGGATTTTAACCACGACCCTCTGCATGAGAGGCGGCAAGTCAAACCACTAGGCCACCATTCCATTAAACCGCCTTCCTCCTTCTCCAAGTTGCTGCCAATGAGTATTAATTTAGTTCAGTTCTGATGATGCATCAGAAAACCTACTTCAAACTCCGAAAGAGTACGAAGTCGGTGTCAAGTGAACCGATGCCAAAGCCATG